>JACEIK010002775.1:155726-192412 GCA_018107945.1 Datura stramonium | reverse complement strand
CCCTCGGCCAAAAGTGAAAAAGCACGTAAATCTCAATCGATTTTCTTCTAATTATGCAATCAAATGCTGTCCAAACGTGAATTAACTTCAGGTAACAAGTCTTAAGCCTACGGAAAGCATTTCTACGGAGTTATTTCTCGAAAATTCGCTCAGCACGCCGGAACTCCGCCGAGTAAAAGTTGTCAGAATCACTTCAAATTGAATCCTAAACGGCCACAGGCATTAGACAAGCATTTCTCCCTTCTGAACTCTCGAGAATTGCGAGTTTTCGTTGAGTTATTCAGAGTTGAATTATAGTTAATATTATTATCGAAAGATATTGTTATTGGCCGAATTTAGTATTGAAACAAGCCCTATTTTCTCAGTATAAGGACTGCAGTTGAGTGGAACTGGTGGCTTTAGGTTGGAACTAATCAGTTAAATGAGAATCAATATTCGAGGTATGTTAATGCTTATTCCTTGGGCAAGTTATTCTCGTTGTACAATGATACGTCTTATGTTTTTGAGCATAGACAACGATCCTACTTGTTTTAATTAGTTGTTGCTAGTATATAAGATCCATGTATGTCGTGGTTAGCAGCTATCAGTAGATTATGATTACATATATTGTGGCTAGCTGCTAGAAAGCATATTAAGAGTATATTGCAGTATCCCTCGTCGGGAAAGAAGAGGTTAAGGGTGACTCACGCTAGAAGCGTCATAGAAATTCCTCTACCCTTATGTTCAACGAGTTAGTAGAAACGATGTTTTGCTGCCATGCATAGGCTTCAGATGTTTGTGGGTAATAGTTGGACCTGAATTAGTAAGTTGAACAGCATAGGCATAGCCGGACAATATAACTATCAGTTCGATGCCTGTATTGTCAGTAGAGCTCGTCCAGAGATCGTTGGCGTACCTTGACGCCTCCAGGGCCAGAATTATGTTAGTATGGGCTTACCCAGAATCAGTGGCACCAAAGTTTCCTAGAGAGTTGAGGGTCAGTCCTCCACATAGTGGCTATCGCCAATGACAGTTAAATTCCAATCGATGTGGTGCTCATGGCACAGGTCACTCAAGGCACCACCTCAGTTGTATCAGCCTGATAGAGTAGTAGATACCCTAAAGGGGGGCGGGGAGTTTTGTTAGTAGCTAGATACGGGGCCAACGCCCCAGCTTACTCTTATCAGATATTAAGGTACAGGTTGCCGGGAACGGCTAGGCCCAAATAAACACACCTACAAGGTTAGGAATCGCCCAGAGAAGGCACCCGAAATCGGAACAGACTCGGTTAGTGTCTCAGGGACTAGAACCATAGTATTACAGTATTACCCCCAGGCCAAGAGTTACAATAAATTGCCTATGGGAGGTTAGGGTGAGTTGCTCAGGAATATATCCGATTAGTAGCAGCCCCACATTTGTTATACGTAGAGGACCAGTATTCTATAATGAGTCTATTAGGGTCAGTTGTTACGAATAGAGTTGAGATGACAGTGATGACATAGTAACCCTCGCTAGAGTTAGCCCCAGCTAGATTGGGTTTTTCCTTATAATAACGTGGATTGTTAGATGTTATTGCCTATAGTGTCATGCTTGTAGGGGAAGTATGGTGTCCGAAAGGATCAGATAGAGGCCCTGAGAGCCATATTAAGTTCCATCAAATAGAGGCCCTGAGGGACATATTGAGTTCCATCAGATTGAGGCTGTGAGGGCCATATAGAGTTTCAGCAGATTGAAGTCGTGAGGGTCGTATTGAGTTACACTGGATAGAGGTCGTGAGGGTCGTATCCAGCTACAGCAGTTACAGTATGATTCATAGTCGAGCCAAGGCTCGGGGTCCAGATACACAGTTCAGACAACTTAGATATGGATACAGTTACAGGAGCCCAGGTGGCTCAAATACAGATACAGTTACTTATAGAGTCTACGGGGTACCAATAGGGTTATATAGACTAATTGGCACCTGCCGAGGCTTATGGGGGTAGTTTATTTTATATTGCTTGTACCTTCCCAACTTATGGGGGCTAGGTTAGGTTCTTGTCTGTAAATTTGTCTGCCAGTTATAGCTTATGAATGAATAGTCGTACAGTTTCAGCTCATACACATGTAGTGACTTACTAGATGCAAGTTATGGAAAGGAAAACTTACAGGTTAAGGAAAGTCAACCAGTTCCTTTCATTCAGAGCTTCCAGGTTGTAGAGAGTATAATTTCTTTTTATTTATATGGCATTTGGGTAGGCCGGGGCCCTGTCCCGACCATTACTCCTATTCTTAGAGGCTTGCAGACTACAGTCTCCAGTTAGTTGGTTGTTGTTGACCGTGTGGGGCCCATATATATCTTCTTTTATGTGTTGGCCATGTGGGGTCTGGTATAGCCACCAATTTTCATTTCTGTTATAACTAGACAGCATGATGGTCTTGTCAACCCGCATAGGATCACTGTTATTGCATTGTTGTTGGTTAGTTGTCTTCCTTTACAGGTGGCCTTGTCGGCCTGAGGCTGTATTTATAGCCGAGATATAGCCCGTCAATTTCTTGAATTAAGTTACAGGCGGGCACCAAAAGTGCACTAGGCCAGTCATGTTAGTCCAGATCCCAGTATGGCACTAGTGTCAGTCATGCCTCCCAAGGTGGGGCGTGACATTATATTTTGGTATAACGTTTTATAATAATGTATAATAATATATGCGAAAACTGAATTCCATCTTCAGCTTTGTTTTTCATCAAGTATGATTCTCAAAATCAACATTTATTAAACTCACTCAACCCAACATTCTAGATTCAAGTTGCTGCAAGATTTTTCAATGATTTTTAATTTCACTCAATCATTTTAGAGCTAGATTTTTTCAGATCTAGATCTGAGTTGAACTTTAAGCTTCAAACTCCTTCAATGGAGTTCGAGTCTTCCCGCAACAAAATTTCGAGCTACAAAGCTCCTTCAATGGATCTACTTACAACGAAACTTCTTGGTCCGATACTCCTCCAATGGAGTCTGAGCTCCAAAGCTCCTTCAAAGAAATTCGAGTTTTGGAGCTCCTTCAACAGAGATAGAAGGGTAGAGATTTGACTTCAGAAAAGAAAATTTAAAAAGAACAAGAAATAGAAGAAAGTTAAGAAGAGCGTTGGAAAAAGGAAAAAAAAGTTAGAAGTTAAGTCTTTCATGTTGGGTTAAGGAGTGAAAAAATAAATTTAAGTTATATACAAGTGGGCAAGAAGGTAAAACATGGGTCAATTGTTGTAGCATTATTACCCCCAACCGATAAAACAAAGTAATTATCTCAAAAAGTATCTCCCTCCACCCCCTTCCAAAAAAAAATGACCTCCAAATCACTTTCTCAGACAGGTTCTTAGCTAGTTTACATAATATATATGATTTGCACCAATTCATATTTCACTTCTAGTTTTAGCCACCATGTAAAACTACCATTTTCCTTTTGATTGGTATAACAATGATATAAATTGATTTATTGTATATGACAAAAATATCTCTAGTAAATAATATATATCCAAAGTGAAAAAAGATATTTGAAAAAAAGACGAAATTAGTACATATTTCATTCTCTTTTTGGACAATGTATTTACGTGAAAAATTCAATTTTTCTGTTAAATTTGAAGCACCAATGTTTCTATTTAGGATATTTCTAAACTAGTATAAGATACTTGACGATATTATTAATTTTAATATGAATAAATCCATACTCATCAACTCAAAATTTTTTTGTCACATTATAAATGCAAAGATAAAAATGAGAAAAAAGACTTCAAGGAAACAAACACCTAATTTGCACGAGTAGAAAGTGTATGACATCAATAACAACAAAAATACTCGATGAGCACTATGATGTATGTGGATTACGTGCTAAAGTTGTGTATACAATTATTATGTTAGATAACTTTCATGAAATTCACGCATGTATATATTTTCTCGCGTGATTGACATATTGAAGGTGTTGTTATTACGTTGTTTTTATTAAAGTCGAGGGTCTTCCGAAAACAGTCTTTCTACCTCTAAGGTAGTGGTAAGGTCTGTGTACAATCTACCCTCCCCAAACTCCGCTTGATGGGATATTACTGGATGGTTGTTGTTGTTGTTGTTGATTGATACGCTGAAGATTTGAATTTAAAAGTTAAAATTCCTTATTATGTATTATTATCCGTACAAATTATCATTTGGACTGATTTGTACCCTTTTTGTTGATTTGAAACCTCACGAATATCAAATATTAAATTTATTTTTATATCGTTTAATTGATATAGTTCTAACAGCACATATTATACATTTATTATTTGTCGAGTCATTATGTCAAAAAGAAAAATCTAATGAAATTGGAAGTAGGTAAAAGAAAATTTATTGCGTAAATAAGGATCAATTGGTCATTAACAAAAACAGGCAAATCCCATCTACAAAGTAAAGTCCCATTACATTTGCCACCATCAGATTTAGATCGTTGAAATTGACAGGTCCATGTGTGTATTAATGCAAACCCGTAACCACGCTCTCTTCTACTACAAGCTATAATATATACATTTCCATAGTACACAAACTCATAAAATATTACTACGAGTAAATCTGATCAAATTGGATTAGTATTTTATACCCAAAAAAAGAAAGAAGATTTATATATAAAAGGGAGGTGGGGGTGGTTCTTGGATGGAGAAAACAAAGAGGAGAAAAAAAATTAAATAAATGCGACCATTTCAAAGCGAGTTTCTCGCGAAGCCGAGAGAGAGAGAAAGGGTTGGTTGTAAGATTGATTGGATTTGATAGAAATAGAGTGAGTAGATGTTGAATTCTCTCTCATCATCATCATCACACGGTTCACCGATGGTGAAGGCGATGCCAGGTGCTGATGATAGCATCACCATGACCACTCTTACCAGCAGCAACATTCTCTTATCGAAAGAGGGCCTTGTTATTGCTGTTGTTATGCTCCTTTTGATCCTCTTTTTTATCCTCATCGCCTGCAAGTATAAGCCATGGCGTTTCTTTTACTCTTATCGTGTCTCCTCCAATTCTGTCTTTCGCAACAAGAACATCAAGGTCAGACCCATTTCCTGTTTTTCCTTTTGTTTTTTTTTTCCTTCCTCTTGTTGATGTAAATTAAGCCAAGAATGATCTTTTCTGCAATTGGGTTGTTAGGGTTTTGCTTATTGTTTGTGCCTGGCCGCAAAATTGCTGGATGGTGCAAATATAACAAAAAAGGGTCTCTATGTAATTTGGTTATGGGGTTCTGATTCTTGTTTATACCTGACCCGAAATACTTTTTGGTTCCTAATATGGTGAGATGTAAACAAGATTGTAACTTTTCTTGCTTTGAATTAAATTTGCTAGGGTTTATAGTTCTCGTGGGCCTATTAGAACAGAATGGTTACAGAGGATTAATATAGCCGACCAATCTTTGTTTGGAATTGAGGTGTAGTTGGGTGATTGATTGTAGTTCTAATGAGATGGGAGATGTCATTGATAGATCATGATGTTTGGTTCTGCGCGTTTGTATTTGGGGATGCAAAGTTAGAAACTTTCTTGGTTTTGGAAGCTGGTATTGCTGCCTAGTTTAGTGCATTTTCTGAATTGAATGTGGACAGCTCAGCCTGGTTCCTATATTTAGGGATACTATGTTTTTCACACGGTGTAGGAGAGCAAGCTTGGACACATGAGAAACTCTGAGACTTGGAAAAGTTTCTTTTGACTTATTAGGAAGTGAACACCAATGTGATCACAGGGGAGTGGAACTTCTTTGGTTTTCTTGAAGGTCTATCTACATCGTGATGTCATGTTATGTGGTTGGTTACCTAGGATGTTCTAAGAGGCGATTTTCACTTACCTCCCATGAGATGTTACTTGGAATCTAGTTGAGTACCTACAGTTCAAAATTCTGTTTTATGGTCCCTAATGTGGTATTTGACATGGTATGTATATGTCGAGGTACAGTTGAGGCTTTTGGAGGAACCATATGAATTTCTGACATTATTACAAATAGCTATTTCCTACTTCAGCAGTCATTGTATATGAAGGGAGATAACAGATCTGGGTAGCATGGGCGTGCAATATTTTTAGCTAGTCATCTAGGTACACTACTCCCTCAGCTTCGTTCTATATGATAGTAGTATTTGACAGGGTGCTGAGTTTAAGGGAGAAGGAGAACTTTTGGCACACACCAAAAGTACCACTAGAATTTGTGGTTGCAGACATGCCGTGATATTTCTCTGACTATAGGAGCATTGTTCATTAAGGGTGAAATGAGTTCACATTTAAAGAGTTTTCAAATATAGAAATGTGGAATAGTATGCCATTCTTTTTGGAATAGATTAAAAGAGACAGAAGGAGTATAAGATGGAACAGAAGGAGTATATTTTTTCAGTGTAAGACTCAAAAAGAGCAGATGATATCTGCTATCTAGATGGCAACCTTGATATCATCTACTGATTGTATTATCAATAACAATCTTGATTTATTATTAATCAAGCCTCAGCTCCAGTTTAGTTGGTGTCAGCTGAATGAAGCCTCTATAGCCATTTCACTTTTTCATGTCAATTTCATCTACTAAATAATTTATCCTTTTAGGGCAAATTTGGAGTTCTCTAAACCTCAGGATCATACTTCCATAGACATGATTGTCTCTAACCAAAACAAGAACTTCTAATTGACACAGGCCTAATTAGGAGTGGGTGTTCGGTCGGTTCGGTTTTCGATTTTGTAACATTGCACATCAAAACTGAACCAAAATTAATTTGGTTTGGCTCGGCTTTTCTAAAATTCGGTTCGGTTACCTCAGTTTGAATATTTTCAGTTGGGCTTTTTCAAAATAAAATAAGAAGACCTTGAAACAGATTTTTTTTTTAAAAAAAACTTTTATGTTTCTAGTCTTGCTATTCGCCCAAGTCCAACTTTACTTAAACTAAAATTATAAATGCTTCAGTGGGGAGTTTTATTGAACAAGTTGCGAGCTAAGATGAGATTGTCGTTTAGAGCGTAAGACCTCAGAATTCTTTTAGCGATAAATGGGTCATATGACAGATAAAACGTGAAGCTCTTTGGTTCTTGAGCTGGTAACCTTCTGGCTGAATGGACTGTCGTGCTCTAGTGGAGGCTAATTGAATTGACTAAAGTATACAGATTTAAAATTTAAGGAACACCTAACAAGTAACTTTGTTTTCCAGTTAACTGAAGTTCTCAACTCTCGAAACCGAACTGATTAAACGATATTTAAAAAAATACAACCAAGAACCGACCTAATACCAGAAAACCGAAAACTTTGGTTCTGTTGGTTTTTCAATTAGAACCTAATAGTGCCCACCCTTAGGCCTAATGCAAATTAACAACAATAACTAAGGCCACCTCTTCCAAGTTCTTTTCTTGTTTTTAACATATATCTGTTAATTCTTTTTGTCTATGAAGTTATTAAAATTCTAGTTGGCCAGCCAAACTTCTAAGTACTTGCCTTTTCCCAGTGTCCTGGCTCGCAAGAATCCAACAGCTGTTAACATATAAATACACATAGATAAAAATTTTAACCTTCTCATGCTTTGGTCTTTTTAGGCACTCCGTATCTCAATGACCCTTCATCCCCCCCCCCTCTTCTTTCTGATATGAATAACTTTCAAAGGATGCTACTGGAGCTACTACGTATTCTGTGGTTACCTTAATGTCTTCCTAGTTGTTTCATCATTCATGTTTGTAAAGTATAAGTTAGACTCTTCCTTCCCCTCTCCCCTTCTGGTTCATTCTTTTGAAATTGCTAATTTTATCTTTTACGTAGGCTGAAGATATAGAGAGGCCTCTTATTTCAGATGATTTGCATCTAGTTGAAAGCCAGAGTCATGAATATTCTAGAGGTTATGCTCATGATGCAGGCGGTCACCAGAATCAAGGGGCTTATGGTTCACCCTGGACACAGGGACTTGTTCATAAACCAAGGATGTCCTCCATAAATCCTCAATTAACACATAGTATATAATGCCTTCCTTCCTTGTTGATTGGCTTTTTATTCCGTATAGTTCATAACTTCAATTGCTTTCTCCAGGTGACAGTTTTGT
This sequence comes from Datura stramonium, assembly GCA_018107945.1. Classification (NCBI taxonomy): domain Eukaryota; kingdom Viridiplantae; phylum Streptophyta; class Magnoliopsida; order Solanales; family Solanaceae; genus Datura; species Datura stramonium. Next base: position 184,399 of record JACEIK010002775.1, on the reverse strand, counting down.
TCTAGATGTTTGTGATACTTCAGAAGATATTTCTGTTGGCCAGACGCTTAAGCGGCCACTTGTGTTTAATCAGTTAGCAGAAGAACAGAAACACATCGGACCAGAAGATGTAAAGTATAGACCGAATTTGGCAATACAGAATGAAAATTTCGGAGATTTTGCTCCAAAAGATACAAAAGATCAAAGTAATTTCTTCTATCACTGTGACAAGTGCTTGATGTTTTCCTACACTCTTTTGATTGGAAGCGTGTGTAAACAGTGTCATCATATTTTTCTTTTAGAAGTGCAGGAAGCATCCTCGTGCTGGAGGTTATCTCAGGACCCTGTCAAGGTCTTCAACATTCCATGCAGTCAACAGATACATCTAAGCTTCCACTTACTCTTGGAAGAGTGACACCTAGTGATATCTTGGTGAAGGATTCAGAGGTTTCTGGCAAGCATGCAATGATAAACTGGAATATTAATGTATGTCCATTGAAATTATGAATTCTTATGGATCTTGGTAGATGTTAGTAACATGTTGTATTGTTTCTTAGTTATTAATTTGCAAAAGAAAATAAAATAGAAGACTCATTTCACTTCTATTGTTTCAGAAATTAAGGTGGGAGCTGGTTGACATGGGTAGCTTGAATGGCACACTAGTAAATTCGCATCCTGTGCATAATCCTCATTCTGGGAGCAGACAGTGGGGTGATCCAGTTGAGCTTTCAAATGGAGACATAATAACACTTGGCACAACTTCAAGAATATTTGTAAGTGAATGGGCTTTGTGCTGCTGTCACTATGTTAAAAGTTCTTTGTTTGAAGATGGACTCATCCCCCTCCCACAAAATAAATGAATAAACAGACGATCAATTCCTTGGTGATCCTCCCCCCTAAATAAAAGGCACCAACTTTAACAGAGACAGAGTATCTTTGCTTTCTAATACTTTCATGTGTAACTATATTCAAGGATGCCTATTCGAAAAGTTATTAGAATTTATTTGTTGCAAAATTGACGACCAAGGAGTTGCTATGAAAACAAAGGATATTGACAGTCAAGGAGCACCAACAAGAAGGGGAACTCAATGACACTAATGGACACCCTGTGCTATAGCATCCTCCCTGTCATCCCCATAGAGAAAAAGGTGTCCTAATGACAACATTTGAATTTGATGCTTGATATAATTACTTATTAAAAAAGGAGAAAAAATGGAAGATATAGCCTCCTTGAAACACCATTTTGTGCTCTCTCCATGGCTTCCCTTGCTGATGCTATCCATCCACCGTTTCTATCATGGTCTGTCCCTGTCTCTCCTTGCTCCAAGTCTACCCCTTGCAAATTTGTGGCAATCCAAGCAGCTTCTGTACTGCATTTAGAAGTTCATTTTCGGGGGTGATGGTAAAATTGTATGATGTAGGGTGCAGGATTCCCAAAGAGCAACTAAAAAAGGTATGGAGGGCGATAGAAGTTGATGAAGCCCTTAAGTTCTTTTCCAAAACTAATATTTCATGTGAAGAAACCAAATTGGCTCTTTTCATGTGAACAGAATGTTGAATGTTCTAACTGCTATAGGTATTAAAATAAGGACTGAGCTACAGATTGATCTTGGAAATTACAGTTTGCTCTTTTTTCTACTGAACATGGATAATTTGATCTCTCTTGATTAAATGAGAGTTGAAACCAATCATGACAAGGTGAATAAGAAAGTAGGATTTCAGAAGGGATTAAAGTAGCCTTTTAGCATGATACACATGCAAGGTATGAGTCCTAGCATGGGTTTTCAATATAAAGAGTTAATCTAATACAAGAATGATGCCTCAATCCCAAGCTAGCTGGGTCAGCGGTATGAATGATATCATAAATGCTCTGTTTGGGTCCAAAATATATAATGCTAAGTACTTAAAGGTTACGTAACATTGGAGTTCTCTAAACTACTCTAGTGCTTATATCTCTAATATACTAAGAGTCTTCTCGTAAGCACTAGTCTTCTAGTTGGTATCACATATACGGATTTTCAACTTCCATTATTTTCTAGCTTTTGCTAGATTTGCCTATATTCAGAAATAACCTAAATATGTCGAGATAATCTCTTTCCATGTGAATTTAGGTCTAACTCTTCCTCTTTTAATACCTTCAAATCATCATGTTTTCACATGTAAGAACCTGTGTGCATCTAGAGGTCCACGTAACATGTGGCCAAACCAGCTCAAGAATTTTCTCGTTTTATCATTTATGTGTTGTGTGCCCCTTATGATGGATGTGATCATTTATGATCTTATCTAATCTTGTATTAACCGCATATCCATCTTAGTATTCGCATCTCTGCAACACTCATCTTGTGGATATGTGGAGCTTTAGAGCTCCAACGTTCACTCTTCCTATCACATAATACTCCTGAGACACTCTTCCATATCAAGCATCCTACTTTAATCTTATACGTAACATCTTCATCTATCACTCCATTGTTCAAGAACATTGAGCCTAGACATCTAAAATGTCTACATTTAGCTACCTCAATATCTGTCTTGCCTCAACTTCACTCTTATCTCGCTGGCTAAATTTGTAGTGCTTGTGTCTGTCTTACTCCTACTTATCCTAGTGGTCATAGAGGTGCGCAGCCTTAGAACCAAGGTCTGAATCCCAACAGAGGCGACACTAGTTGAATTTTTGCATTTGCTCAAGTCTTGGTTGACATAGTTATCCTATACTGGTACTGCTGAGAGGTAACAGATATCCGTCGAGTTACTCAAGGTGTGTGCAAATGCTGGTGTGGATATCACTGTTTATCCAAAAAATGTTTTTGTAATAATTATATTTCTTGATAAAAAGCAATATCTGATATTTCCAGAAAGTTGATTGCACGGTATGGCCTATATGGGATAGAAGTCCAACAGCATGAAACAAATGAGTCAAGGATGGAGGGGGAAGAGGAGCGATTCCTAACAAGTTAATACTAACTTCTTTGCAGGAAGATTTACCTACTGAGATTTTGGAGAGTGAACCCATCCTCTTTTGACCACGACTCACAGTTTAAGATTCTAGCTTTTGTTTTTGGATATGTCTTTATACACAGCTCAAAATTTACATGTTTTATTGTCAAAAAAGTAAATTGTTCAATACCAATTATCAAAAAAAGAAGAGTTGTTCAATACCTAAATCTGGATCGAAGGTTGGTTTTGCCCTTGTAATCCATTTTAGTTCTTTTGGATGGGGAGGCAGTAGTAGGAAGATCAATAATATTCTGGTACGGTATGCCTTTACTATTGTATAGACTTAAAGAGTGTTAGTGAACAACCGTGACCCCTCAAGCCACCTACTGTTAATATTTGGGTGGAAAACCTTGTGTATTCAGAATTGGAACCAAATAATCATGACTACTTGGTTTAAGTCATTAAACTGTTTAAATGGATGCCATTTCAAGAAAGTTTACATGTCTCCCAGACAAACCAAAATATAAAATTGTTAATAAATGTGACATGTAACTAATGTATGATTGCAGGCGTGTATATAGGTGCTCATTGTCATGTGATTTTTTATTCTTCCAGGTACAGATTAGATCCCTTAATAATCAGGTCCCATTTGGGGTTGGTATCGCATCAGATGCCATGGCCGTACGTCGAGGAGGAAAGAAGCTGCCTATGGAAGATGTTTGCTATTACCATTGGCCTCTTCCGGGGACGGATAAGGTTTTACAATTGGAAGGTTTATATTATTTTTCCGGCCAAAATATAGTGACCAAAAGATTTGTATATTTGACATTGTAGTTTGGATTGTTTGGAATATGTGATGGACACGGAGGAGCAGATGCTGCGGCGTCTGTCAGCAAGTAAGTTATAATCACTATGTCATGTAATCTTTATATTTTAAAAAAAACACTATATTAGGTAACTCCTCCACGAAAAATAAAAGGTCATCTTGATACAAAGAGATCATGCATGATATTTTCTTCATTTACCAGTCACAAAGCAATTAGTTGTTTCTCTGCCAATGATATACACTGTAATTTCTTGTGTTATGGAGAAAATGTTCTGAGAAACATTCTATATTCTGGATGATAGCACATCTTCTTTAGTCATTGAAATTTTGGAATGAATTAAAAATTAAATCTTTTAGTTGAATTTCCTGAATTCATTGCTATTTGGTCTTTGCTATTTTGCAAATTCTTCGCCACTCCTCTGTGCTAATTTTATCTTCGTGGCTTTTTTTTGTCCCTATACAGAATAATGCCTCAGATGGTTGCTAGTATCCTGTCAGATTCATATAGAAGGGAGAGGGTATTATCACAATCTGATGCTTCAGATGTTCTTAGAGAGGCGTTCTCTCAAACTGAAGCAAGTATAGATCACCACTATGAGGTTTTCACCTAGACCCATTTTGTAATTTTTTTTTAAATATTATAAGCCTTATTCACCTGATTAAAGTTTTATCTCTCAGTGTGTAGCATGTATGTAAGCTGTGTCTATGTGTATCAAGTTTATTTATATGAATGTTGTGAGTTGAGCAGCAAAATTTTGTGGTTAGGTCCATGCACTGGTGCAGATTTCCCTTGTTCTCATGTTTCTTGCCTTGATTGTTTGATTATTAAGTTCATGCTGCACATCACTGTTAGAGTTACATGTTCTTATTTAGAAGAGTGAAAGCTGTTATAGGTTTTATTTTGTTGAATTTACTAATATTTTCCGTGTTGCTTCAACAATTCTGTCAGGGATGTACTGCAACAGTGCTTCTGGTTTGGGCCGATGGTGATGGAAATTTTTATGCGCAATGTGCAAATGTTGGAGATTCAGCTTGTGTTGTAAAGTGCGTCATCACACTTTCATCATTAATTTCATTTTCTAACTATCAAATACATGGCTGCATTTCAATATGGCATTTGGTTGCTTTTGATGTCCTTCATTCTTGTCTCGTATTTAATAATGATCTTATTTGCTTTGCATGGTCTGTTAACGACCTTTTTCTTTAAATACCCCCTAAATACTGATCTTATTTGCTTTGCATGGTTTGTTAACGACCTTTTTCTTTAAATACCCCCTCTGTTGGAAAACTTATCAGATTTATCCATCTATAGTCCAATTTTCTTTGATTGGTTAGTATTAAAATTTTATTAATATCCTAATCCAAAGCTAAGATATATTGGTTGGTTAGCCTCGGGGTGTTGGGGTGACTGAGTGGTTGAGACATAGGAATAACGGCCTGGAGATCGCATATTTGAATCTCAGCTACAACATTCAATGTGAGTGTGAGCTCATCTGTGCAGATTTACCCAACACTTGTGCTTGTGTGCTGTAATTGGTTGCTCCACAATTAGTAGTCCACAATTAGTAGAGGTGGGATGTATTTGAACACTGTCACTAAAAATAAATATATACTGGTCCGTTAGATAAGATAGTTGCGCAAAAATCCTGTCTTAGGTCTGAATTGTCCATATATGTTCTACTTACATGCTAAGGAAATCATTTATACTATTTTCTATAGTTATCATAGTCTTATTTTTATCTTCTTAATTGCTTCTGCTCAGACAACTAGAACTTACAAACTATGATATCCAAATTTCGAGATTTATGCCTTGAATTGGTAAGATTAACATTTTTTAATCAAGAAAATAACTATGCGGCTCCCAGCACGTTACTTAGAGTCGTCAAATGGGCTTACCTTTGAGGCTAATCCAACCTAGTCCACTATTAGGGTAGGGTTGTTAAGATTTTTTAAGCCCCTTTAAATTGAGGCTTATAAGTCCAGCCCAAGGCAGCCCACTGGCCCTTGAGGCTTGACCGAGGCCAGCCCGTGGGCCAAAAGACTATTTAATTTAAATTAAAATTTAAAAGAAGATTGTAAAAAAGAAGTAAAGACTAAGAATAACATTACCGGCTTCAAGTCTAATACCTTACACAATACTTACCATTTAACGTTAAATTCCTAATATTAAATTTCTACTCACCAAGTATAAAAATTACATCAATCGGAAAATTTTCAAACACTTATTAATCAAATTGCTACAACTTTACTTAAATTCAAAGTGGTAATGTTTTGAAGTGAATTTAAATATTATTAATTTTAATATGTAGTTATTTGAAAATATTTACCTAATTAAATTTACATATGAATGTAGACAAAACTGAAGATGTTAATTAAGATAATTTTATCAATGGATTCAAATATGCTTGACGATGTGTGGGTGTTGAATATGTTATAATCATCTGTTAGAAATGTTAACAAATTGCCTGTAAGTTTAAATGTATATTGAAAAAATTCTTATAAAAAATCAAAAAAACGAAGGGCCAGCTCCGCCCCAGCCCATAGCCCGTTTAGGGCTAGGTTGGGCTGACCATTTTAAGACCCTTTAAAATGAAGGACCGGCTTGGTTCTAGCCCATCAAATTTTTTGGCCCACGAGGCTTGGGCTGGGTTGGGTTAACATTTTAACAGCTTTAAGGTTTATTGGTAAGATTAACACGTATCTTTATTATTGAGATTAAGCTTAATATGTTGTGTTGTTATGAATATATACCATTATCTGTTAATGTGTTGCAGTTTTAACTTGGCCTAAGCCGAAAATGTTATACATCAGTGTAGATATTGGTCCTCTTAAAGCTCAACATATTCATCAAATGATTGTTGTAAAGATGATGTGAAGATGGGTGTGCAATCAATTCAAGATTAGATGATCTCATCCAACGAAAGGGTGCATAAACATGCATAGAAGATTAAATAGGAATAGTTCGGGAAATGTGGTTTCACCATGCCCTATATATATGTTAAAATGCATTGGTTCAGTAGGTGCGACATTAATCCGTGAGTGTACTTGCTCTAAGAACACTACACAATTGAAACAAAGAATCTATACAGGCAGTACAAGCTAATTAGGATTAAGATTTAATCGTTGTTTCTTGCATGGAGTTTACTGTTCTTGAGAATTTTTAGTGTTATGAGACTTTTATGTTAACTTAGGGCTACTTCCAATGGTGTGGTCTAGTGATTAATAAAGCTGGAAGGAAAACCACGGAGATCAGAGTTTGAATCCTAACAAAGGAAACGAGATAAAACTAGTTGATCTTTTTTCCCATGTCCTTACGTTTTGGTGGGTATAGTTACCTGAAATCTGTATTGGAGTAGACTATACATAAATTGATGCGAGCACCTGTGCTATCAAGAAAATTGTTAGTTTAGAGATGGTGTGCAATTTAGGAGAACCCTCTACTTTTAGAGTAATGCTACTTTACCTTATAGAACAGATTATTTAATATTAGAATAGATAGGTTCAAATAGACTGCATGGATGACTAGAATTTATATGGCTGATCCAACTAGTCTAGGATTAGTAGTTGATTGATTGACAGTACATATTTATAGGGACTACGCCAGTGATATGTTGTATGTGCCACAAGTTGTATTGATGAGACTTTGTCAACTCATTCTACGGAAGGTGGGGGAAATTAGAGATATATATGTATTGTAACTTGGCTTAGACTCATTTGTTCTGTTCTTGTTTGAGGCAGTATTGATGGGAAGTTATGACAAAAATGACTGAAGATCACACAGAATAACCAGTCAATCTGAAAGGCTGCGTATCCAAGCAACAGGGAGCCTTAAAGATGGGGAAACGAGACTATGTGGTGAGTAAAATCTTTTGTTTCTGTTGTTCCTTGTATCCCCTGTATATTTCGATGATCAACCAGCAATTGATTTGCTTGCTCTTAACTAGGTTTAAACCTTGCTCGTATGCTCGGAGACAAATTTCTCAAACAGCAAGATGTCTGCCTCTAGTTCAGAACCCTATATATTAGTCAAGTTGTGTACATACATCAAGCTAGCAAAGGATTTGCACTGTTAGCTAGGTAATTCTACTTATTTGACATAATCTCATGTATTGCTGCAGAGCTGTTTCATTTTCCCTTTAATCCTGATTTTCCGTCTCATTTCCCCATCCACCCTCCATGGAAATAAAGAAAAAAGTAAACTGTCAAGTAGGTTTTCTTACATCATGTTATCTTATTTCATATGGATTTCCTTGGCATGGTTGTGTGTAATGGATGGGACATCGATAAGTATCGTATTCTTCAAAACATACAGAAGAGCTAGCAAAAAACTACACGTACCTATATCAGATATTCACACCCTTATTGGATACCTATAGCAAAGTCCAAGTAGTCTTGCATTTGCCATAGATACTGTAATTATATTTGCTTTCCGTTTTATCCAGTTCTGCCTAGGATTGGGTGGACATATGGTACTTTCTTGTCAATTGCTGTTCTTATGCACTGAACTATGTTCGACTGTCGACGTATTTTTGGTTTAAACATGCTATAACTTTGTTGTTCCAGTGATGGCTTCTGGGACGTTATTAATGTTAAGAAAGCAGTCCAACTAGTCCAACAGGTATAAGCATTTTGTGGTTCCTGTAGACTCTTCTCAAGTTATAGCTTGTTTTTTAACCACGTTCAAAATTGCAGGCAAAGGAGAGAAGCTCAACAGATGAAGAAATTTCTGCAGAGAAAAATAGCAAATTCTTTTGTTGAGTTGAGGCCAGAACATTGCGTACAAAAGACAACACTTCCATAATTTTCTTAGATTTTGATACCACCAATAGAATTCTTCTTGTAAACCTGATTCATAGGATTGACTTCATATCTTTAGTATTTTACAGTGATATATGATTATCTTTTAAAAAGAAAAGAAAATTGAAGATTAGTTTATTCTCTAACCTTGTGTTTAATATTCGTGTTCTACCCCTCTTGTCATTGACAAATTCTCAGCTCCGTACGTTCTCAACCAACAATAAACTTGATGATCCTTTTTATTTCAATCAGACCCTAATATGAATATGAAGAGTGCCGTAGATCCAAGTGCCAGTTCGCAAATTCTATACGTCTTGAAGACTAGTTTCGGGCTTCGGGGTCAAATGTATGAGTGAAAAGCAAACATTTATAGAGTTGGATATACGTTTTAAGGGTCATAACAAGTGTGCGGGAAATCAAAGCAGCCTATATAGAAGTAGAACTCACACGTTTAAATTTTGAATTTGTCATATGAATTATGGATACGAATACTTGGTATTTGCCTATACCTTTTACAACTTGTAGTTCCTCGTTTTAACATAATCTACTATTTGTTATTATTATATATTTATTTATTTATTTATTTCATAATCGTGATGTCTAGACCAACTTATGTGCACCTCGACTAATTCACGGGATACCTATCATCTTCCACTGAATGTGTATTAGGTAACTTTGTCCACCAAGGTTAGAAATTGTAGATGAGAAGAAATCACCTAGTGTTTTTCTTTTTTGTCTCTCGTTGAGGTTTGAAACTCCGAGACCTCATGGTTCTTACCCCACTTTTATTTTTATATTTGTTATAAATAATTGTATAATCAGAATTATTTATGTTACGTAAATAATAAAAGAAAGAATGTAGTTAATATTATAAGTGGTAAAGAGAGAAGGAGAGAAGTTCTTATTTCTCTTGACTTGATAAAATACAACGGTTTTTTAACCCTCTATTTACAGTGATAATTTCTCCTAACTTTTCTTCAAAAGATAGACTTTCACTATAATATAAACACATGTATCCACTACAATACAAATACCTTTATAGACATTCACTATAATACAAATATGTTTATAACACTCTGAATGTCTATCCGATAGATAATGTGTCTAAAACCTTACTAAAAACCTGTGGAAAAATCTAGTGAAGGAAAAGAGTACACATATTCAATCATACGATTTTGGCCGCCTCATTGGAAAACCTTACAAGGAAAATCCACAGGGACAAAACCTCAAGGGAAAAAGAGTACAAAGCATGTATTAACTCCTCCTAATGAGAACATCCTTGAATCTTTGTATCCTGGGATTCGCCGTACCATCTTCTTGAAAGTTGCAAGCAGGGGAGATTTGAGGAATAAATCAACCACATTGTCACTTGAACGACCATGCACATTGATATCACCATTCTTTGAGCTCATGCGTGTGTAGAAAACTTTGGCGAGATGCGTTTGCTCTATCTCCTTTTATGAATCCTCCCTTTAGTCAGGCTATGCATGCCGCATTATCTTCATACAAAAATTTGGTGGGTACTTGTCACATTTCAAACCACATTTTCTAACGGTGTATCAGCGGACCCCAACCACACATACTTCACAAATTTCATGAATACTATCTCAACATGATTTGACGAAGTAGCTACGAGAGACGTTTTGTAGATCTCCAAGATATGGCGCACTCTCCACAAATGAACACGAGCGCTTGAGATCGAAGCCATGAAGGGTCGACAAGTATCATCAAACATAACCAACAAGATTCCAGACGCAATTGTTAGAATAATATAAGCTCATATCGGTAGTCTCTTTTGGGATACCGCATTATGTGTTTTATCCCATTCCAATGTCTCCTAGTAGGAGCAGACTATACCTTGCTAACAAATTAACCTAAAGGCTATATCGTGTCTTGTAGTGTTAGCAAGATACATTAGTGCACCAATTGCACTAAGATATGGTACTTCAGACCAAGAATTTCCCCGCTCTTTTAAATCGCTCAAGGATTTTCATATAACCTTCAGCCTCTAGACATGAAAATAATTTCATTATGCGCATATCAAGTTTTTTCATATATTGCCAAAGCGAGGAACCTCAAAATAATTTCATCCACCACGAGAGGACCTTCCATAATAATGTCTAATTTTAGAAAAATCTTTATGCCACAAGATTCCACTTATACTCACAGCTATACTTGAATTGCATATTTTTAATTGGCCAATCATTTACCGCCCATAGTTTTTTGACATATTTGAATTCACGATCCTTCTAATATTTATAATATCAGCTACATTATATCATCAAAGGTATCATTAATTTCCATCATTATGCTACCTACCTCACCTACATAACTTATTGAGATTTTCATTTTTCGTCATTTTCGTGTACCTGAACCCTTGCCAAGGTTTTATGAAGTGTTATGTCGTGGGTGCTTAAAGCACTCATTTCATCATTATGACCATCTTAATCACTTGCTCCTCTCCTTCTTCAAGATGTTCTATATTTGGAACCGTTGTTCTATCACGCTTCAGCTCCTCATAGACCATGTCCTTCAAGGACTTCATTGAGCATTTGTAAATCGAATTATAAAATAGAGTTAGGCAAATATATCTGGCAATTGATTTGCAATTTTGCAATTGAATTATCTATTGAACTTTAAGTTCACTTTTTTTCCGAGGATCTAGATAATTCATCCCACACTCAATTTTCGCTTGCCAATCACTTCTCCCTAATGTTAGAAAACTAACATTTATCCCCCCCAAACTCATTTGTATCATCTTGTGCGTTTGGTGGAGCAAATTGAATCATATATCGTACATTCAAGTTTTTAGATGAAATTATTTGGTTCCCCTGACCCCGAACCAATTGTGATAGGGAACCTTGTTGGCTTGATGTATTGTTGTTATATGTTAAATAAACATATCTCATACCAAATTTTATTTGGGAGTTTTATTCTCATAACCAATGATTTAGCTATAATTGAGGCATAATTTTTGCTAAACCAACATAGATATGAATCAAAGATTATCAATATAATTTTATAATTTGGAACTATGCTCTTAATTTAATAATTCGAGCAACAACCTTACAAAATCAATTGCAAGTTGATATCAAAACACATGTGACTATACTCCATGATGCATCTATTAGCAAACGGTTCACATGGTAGGTGAATGGGCTCATATTCAACCTTTTAAAAGTTCCAAAATTTCAGGGAATATAATTTCAATCTTAGCTGATCAAGGTCATTCTATCACGACAACAAACAACACAAGAGAATTCTTGAAGAATCTTTTATTTCTTCAACATATAGCCACGTGAATTCTCAATTATTTTTAATACATTTGAACCTGTGATGGCCAACCTATGATGCCAACTTATTTCAAAAGAAACTTCTAGGTTACTTTCATATGTGATTTCATTATCATACCCATATTTATGTACTATAAGTAAAACTGTGGGTAATCTTTACATAAATATTTATAACCCGCTTCAATTGTAGTAGCATGAAGATATTAGATCTTCCCATAATTTATAGTCTCATTTTTTTTCAATGTCCTTGAAACTTATAAATCTCCCTCTTTTCGAGACTTACTACAACAATTTCATTCCTTCTCAGTAGTAATACATTAGCCTTCGGAGCTCTCCAATTTTGTATACTACCGCATTCAATCATATCAACATCATTTATAGTTTCTCCACTAGTTTCAACTTAGAAACAATTTTGAATGTTAATGAGCTATACTCATGAATCAGACTTATAATCTTGATGAATCCAATCATATCGTGCCTTTGGGTCGATGACCATCTTCAGGTGGTCATACCTTTCTTTTAGGCTATTCCACAAAACAAGTGGATCCTTAATCGCGAGATATTCAATTTAAGAATTTCACAAGATGATGACGCAAGAATAAGTAGCCTTAGCACGATATTGGGATTTGATGCTTTGTTTTCACTTTTAATGGTGTCTCCAAGACCCATTGCATCCATGTGGATTTTTAATGCTTGTTTGTCACTTTTAATGGTGTCTCCAAGACCCATTGCAGTTCATATGAATTTTTGATGCTTTGTTTTCACTTTTAATGGTGTCTCCAAGACCCATTGCATCCATATGAATTTCAAGATCCAACACCTACAGAAAGGTAGTTCTTGCCCGAACTTTGAAGGGCAACGAAATCAAATTTCGTAAGATTAGCCATATTAAAAGAAAGAAAAAAATAATACCTTGACCTTCAAATTGGAGACAAGAGAGCCGTAGAGAAATACTATCACCAAAGGAATATCACTCTTGTGGTTAAGTAATACATCTTTCGAAAAAGAAATTTTAATTTTTCTTACCTCAGATCTTTCAAAGTGAGTGCTCAAGGCAGAGACTCGTGCTGATAACGTATTATGAAATAATACAGAAAGAACAAGAATATTATAGAGAAAGAGAGAAGGAGAGAAGTTCTTATTTCTCTTAATGGGATAAAATACAATGAAGGAGAACCCCTCTATTTATATGGTTCTTACCCACTTTTATTTTTATATTTGTTATAACAATTGTATAATTGTAAATTATACGAGAGATTTATTGTCAAGAGAAATACTTTGCATTTTTACTTCTTGGTGTGTGTCTACAATTGAGAACATCTCTCCTTTTGTACATGTAAGAACTTGGCTCCAAACTGCAAAATGGAAAAGGAAAAACTTATCAAAATTTGTGGTGATACAAATTTTACCTTTGTCTGAAGTCTCTAAGCAAGATGGTACTCCATGAGCAAATAGGTTCAAGCATATTGTCAACTAATGGACATATGTAATATTTATAACATTCCTCTTGGATGTTACCTTGTTAAAATTTTGGAAGAAAAATTTGAGTAATAAAAAAGAGTACACGTATTTAGTAATACATCTTTCTAGCTGCCTTATCAAAAATCTTAGGGCCCCTTTAGCCATGCGAGATGAAATCATGACTTGAAATCATGATATGAAATCATATGAAATGAAATTTGAAGTTTTGTTTGGACATACAATTTGGGATTTTTTAAGTTGTGTTTTTTCTTCATGAACATAAGAACCCCATAAGTTGTAAAACTACTCAAATTGCCCAAATTCTTATACAATATTACTAAATAAGTAAAAGTTCATAATAAAATATAATACACTATCAAAAAGTCATTCTAAAAAAAATACAACTTAAGAATCGAACTTTAGTTCAATAAAAAGTAAAATTAAACATGAGTTTTATTTTACTACTTTTTAATATAATTCTCCTACATAGTATGGAAAATTTCCTCATGGATAATATAATGGTTGGCAAAGGTCGTTTACATTTATTAAATAAATGATTGGTAAATATCGTTGGTATATATAAAATGAATTTTTTTCTTACAAAATATAAACTTGTGGGTTAAATTTTTACATTTGAAAATCCTATCTCATGATTTGAAATCTCAAATCAAGCTTTTTGGAGAATTTGGGATTTCATCTCATGATTAAAAATTATGAGATGAAATCGCATGCCCAAAAGCTTATTTCATCTTATAATTTCAAATCGCAACATGAAATCGCATGTCCAAAAGCTGATTTCATCTTATAATTTCAAATCGTGACATGAAATCGCATGTCCAAATGCCTATTCATTATTATTATTTTTGGTTAAAGTGGACGAAACCCTCTGGTCTCTTTATAAAATCAAAAAGATGATCCAGACACAATACAAAAATAAACTAAAGTCCAGTCCAAGAATCGGCCCAAACAAGAAAATGAAGAAATGGTCTTAAACAAAGACCAAATAAGAAAGTACAGGTAAGAAAGCAAACACCTAGGTGAAGAAGCTTCCAAAGCTCTTTGTCATCTTCGATGGCCTTCCAGTCGAGCAGTCTCCGACGAGCCCTTCAGTAATCCATCCACAAAGACGTCTCTCTGAAGGTAAGACCCCAACTATTCGACCCAGTAAAGAAAAATTTGACCATATCTCATTTATCTAAATCATTCTGACTCATCAAACCTTTAGGTTGGGTTAGGTCTATTTTCAGACACCTCTAAGCTCCATTCGCAGCTAAGATATAGCGAATTCTTCTTCTCCTTAGGGTTGAGCACTTGTCATATGGCGTTCAAATGGGTGAGAATGTTTGAAACCCCTTAAAAAGCTTTCATTTTATGTTAGTTGGAACTGTCATCTAACTTCTTTCTTCGATTATGTTGAGCAACCCAGGGGTGCTAATACCAGACAATCGATAGAAAGCCTTTAGCTACCTGTTCAGCCTTCAGTTTACCTATAATTTTTCTAGCCTATCCCAGGAGATCTGATAGATTTTACTGTTGTATAATCTCTTTGTTGTTTTCATTCCATATATGTGTGTGTCTCCCGTCATAGCAAGGCTATTTGTATGTTGAAATTTTCATTGTGGTATGTTTTTATCCTAAAATTTGGTACGTTGTTTTTCTACATGTTGATGATTTTTCCCCTGTGTTGGAATATCCTGAAATGATGTGTATCTTATTGTACCTACAAAATCAAAAACTAAGTTAGTCTGCAAGTTGATTTGCTTCTCTAAATACATTTCATGACCCGAGCCTGCACCCTAGACGTGACACAGTACTTAGAGTCACGAGTGACCCCAAGCTAACTCATGGCATAGCTTAATACTGATACTCTAAGTGTCGCAAGAAATCTATATGCAGAAGCTTTGTAATACATAAATGAACAAATACTTTAAAGTAAATAAGATATCTGATAAGATACTGAAATTTATGCAACTGTTGCAAGAACAACTGAACTACAACTTTGTTTGAAAGTCATCTAAAGAAATGATGAGTCATTGGGACTAGCCTCCAACTAACTCCCAAATCTGAAACTAAAATAGTATTTAAAATAAAGAAACATAACTCTCGTCCTCGGAAGATGAGGACTCACCACTGAACTCTATTGATTATCGCCAGAGAAGGACTACCACAATGCTGAGACTGAGAACCTGCGCCTGTATCATAAGACGATACAACATATAGAGTATGCATCAGTACTTTGAATGTACTGAGTAAGTGAGATATGAATTAAACATAAAAATACTGAAAATCTATAAACTATACTGACAGGACTTGCAATGACCATAACTGAAATCATAAATACTGAAGCATCTAAAAATTTGATAATACTGTAAGTACTAATAACTGTCTGAAGGTCATAAGCATATTTTGAAATCTGGAGGACTGAATTGAACTAGAGACAGTGAATATACTGGACGGAGCTATATTGTGCTATACTATAGGAGAGACTATAACTGATATGTAACCACGTGAGCTAGATGTAGAGTTTGATGTATACACCCCATCAGAGAAAGCCCACTGTACCTTGCCAGGGTATAGTGGTTGAGCTGGGTGATCACTGTCTGAGGCCCATTCGGGCTAATAACCTACGATGGCAACGTAGTTCTGGGAACCTGGGTGCACTGAATCCCGGCGTGCTCGATGCTAAGTTCTACTCCCACTAGAAATCATAATTGTGTCTACTAGGCTGATAGCTTGAAACTAATATCCTAAGACTTAAGTCAAAACTACTTATCTGGAAACGTCCTGAGAGTCTAAAGGACCTGATAACTGAAAATACTGGTGTTATAAGACTTGTCAGAGTTGTTTTATCTGAAAACATCATAATTGTCTAAAGAATGACTAACAAGCTGATAACTGGTGCTACTGAGTTCTCAAAGACTGATATTAGTCAAACTGATCAACTGACATTCTATAGAACACTAAGTATACTGAGTATTGACTGAGACTGAATATACTAAGATATTAACTTCCATTCAAGTATATGTGCTAGTCATTCTCAATTCGAGTAAAATCTACCATAGCAAAATGCATTTCTATCTAAGTATAGATCATGCAAGTTTTACTCGAATATATGCTAAGGATCAAAAATAAAAAACCAAACTAAATAAACAGAACTAGGGTATGAAGTTAATTCAGGAAATACTCATGTAAACTAAAGGAACTAACAAGATTTAAGGAGTTCTTTAATAACTGAAAACCCTAGCTGCAATTATTTTGCAGGGCTAGAATTTAGAAAGTTTCTAAAGTTAGTTTGGGACATAAGGGGAAAAGGAAGACATTTGTTGAATTTTCATATACCTGAAGGAGAATTGTTCTGAGGAAAGCACCTGAATTCTGAAGAAGAGAAGAAACCCTAGCTTTGCCTTGAACTATCTGACTGAGTCTGCTACGTATTGATTTTGAGAGAAGTGAGAAATGAGGAAGAAATGTCGACAGCCGCCCCTAAATCCCCTGAATATTAACTCCAAAATGACGTAGTTTAGGCATTAAAATAACGGAAAATTATAGAAATGCCCCGGGGAAAAGTCTGGAAGACTGCCCGTCGAGATCCAACAAGTCACATAACGAGTTGGTGGTGGTGACCACGACTCGTTGGAACCAATCGTTGGTCCTGGTCTTTCAAAATTCTGGTTTTGGGCTTGACCAATGGATGGGAATAATGAATTGTTAGACGAGACAATAAGTCATTGGTTCGACCCGTGGTCATTGGAAGAATTTTGGACAATTTCTGAACTCCACCTAATGACTCACAAGACGAGTTGTTACTCCTTCTAACAACTCATTACCCCGACTCATTGTCACCACTAGACATTCTTCATCTTTTCACCCCTCCCAAACAATGACTCACTTGACAAGTCATTACACCAAATGACGGCTCGTCGTCTGGCTCGTTGGTTCTGGAAGAGGTTTGGACAAGTTTCTGAACTGAGCAACAACGAGTGACAGGACGACTCGTTACTCCTCACAATGGGTTATTCTATGACTCGTTGGTTCCTGAATGAAAACGAAAAGAGCATGATGATGGCTCAAACAATGGGTCGTTGTTGCTGACAACGACTCGTTGTTTGAGACAAAAAAAAATCTGGTTTCTTTGTAGTTTTTCATGCTAAGTCTGGGTTTGGTCTAAGAAAATTTTAGGGTGTTACAATATCTTCCCCTTGAGAACATTCGTCCTCGAATGGAGGGTAAGTAACTGAAAGACTGGGGAAAGAGCTGCAATCTCGAATTGAAAGCTATAAGTTGATTACTAAAGGAATGAATGACTCCAAACCGGGATAGACATACTAACTGGAATTATGAAACTAGGGTGATTTTAACATGACTAGGGCTGATGAATATGGAACTGAACAGAGTACTGAGGAGGAATTTAGTACCTGATACCGAAGCTGAGATGGAAGTGAATAAGTGAGGGTACCTAGCCATCATGTTCGATTCTGCTTCCCATGTGGCTCCTTCAACTAACTAGTTCCTCCATAAGACCTTTATTGAAGCAACCTCCTTGTTTCTCAGCTTATGAACCTGGCGGTCTAGGATTCAAACTGGAACTTCTTCATAAGAGAGACTGTCCTTTACACCCACACTCTTTGAAGGCAATACTAAGGCCAGATCACCAATGCATTTCTTCAACAAGGAAACATGGAAGACTAGGTGCACCGATGCTAACTATGCAGGCAACTCCAGCTCGTAAGCCACATTGCCAATACGTCTCAGGATTCTGTAAGGGCCGATATACCTAGGAATGAGCTTTCCTTTCTTTTTGAATCTCATCACCCTTTTCATAGGTGAAATTTTCAAGTATACCCAATCATCCACAGCAAATTTCAACTCTCTTCTTCTTACATCTGCATATGATTTCTGCCGGCTTTGAGTTGTTTTCAGCCGTTCCCTGGTAAGTTGAACCTTCTGCATGGCCTCATGTACTGAATGGGTCCTATTAAAGTAGCTTCACCAACCTCAAACCACTCTATAGGAGATCTGCACCTCCTACCATATAATGCCTCGAAGGGGGCTATCTGAATACTGAAGTGGTAGTTGTTATTGTATGCAAACTCAATGAGAGGTAGGTGATCATCCCAACTGCCCTTGAAATCAATCATGCAATCCCTCAACATATCCTTCACGGTCTGAATCATCCGCTCAGCCCGTCCATTTGTGTGTTGGTGAAAAGTTATTCTAAGCTTGAAATGACTTCCAGAAATGCGAGGTGAACTGAGTACCTCTATCTGAAATGATGTACAAGGGCACTCCATGCAACCTGAATAATTCTCGATATACAGTCTAGCATAATTCTCTGTTGAATCTGTTCTCTTAACTGGTACAAAATGTGTTGACTTAGTCATTCAGTCTACAACCACCCAAATTGAGTCATGCTATCGAAGAGTACGAGGTAGGCCTGTGATAAAATCCATATTTACTTCTTCACACTTTCAAGTAGAAATACTAATATCCTGAGTCATACCCCCAAGTATCTGATATTCAACCTTGACCTATTGGCAATTTGGACACTTAGCCACAAATTCTACAATGCCCTTCATGCCATGCCACTAGTAGATTTTCCATAGATCATGGTACATCTTGGTGGCACGTGGGTGGATAGAATACCTGGAGATATATGGTTCCATTAATACCCGTTGCCTCAAATCGTCTACATCTGGAGCAAACAACCTGCCTCGATAACAAAGCACAACATCTCCCCCTTTGGAGAACGTTTCCACCTTTTTTCTTAGGAATGCTTCCTTCAATTTGAGCAAAATTGGGTCTTCATCCTTCTTTGACTTAACCTCCACCACCAGGGAGGATTTTGAACCACTCTAGACTATAACTCCACCTTCTGCTGAGTCAACCAACTGGACCCCTAATCGAGCCAGTCTGTGAACATCTCTAACCAATTCCTTCTTACCGTCCTCAAATGAGCAACACTCCCCATGGATAATCTGTAGAGAGCGTCAGACACTATGTTAGGCTTAGCCAGGTGATACAAAATACTTATGTCATAGTCTTTCAACAGCTCTAACTATCTACTCTGACAAAGATTCATATCCTTTTGAATGAACACATACTGAAGACTCTTGTGATCAGTGAAAACATCCTCATGAACCCCGTAGAGATAATGCCTCTAAATCTTCAAAGCGAATACTACCGCTACTAATTCCAGGTCATGAGTGGGATAGTTTTTCTCATGAACCTTGAGCTGTATAGAGGCGTAAGCTATGACTTTTCCATGTTGCATCAGAACACAACCAAGGCCAACTCTAGAGGTATCACAGTAGATCACAAACCCATCTGAATCTTCTGGCAGAGTCAGAACTGGGGCTGCAATGAGTCGAGAAACTCCTGATGTCTGTCGGAGAGGTGGGTCTTGGCCAGTCCTTAACTGCTGCTATCTTCCGAGGATCCACCTGAATACCCTCTTTGGAGACCACATGACCGAGGAAGGCAACTGATTTTATCCAAAATTCACACTTGCTGAATTTGGCGAACAACTGGCGGTCCTTAAGAGTCTATAAAACGATCCTCAGATGGTCTACATGTTTCTCCTCTGTTCTAGAATAAACAAGGATGTCATCTATAAAGACAATGACAAATATGTTCAGGTACGACTTGAATACCCTGTTCATCATATCCATAAAGGATGCAGGAGCATTGGTTAGTCCAAAAGACATAACAACGAATTCATAGTGACCATACCAAGTTTTGAAGGTTGTTTTTGGAATGTCGCATTCTCTGACCCTGAGCTGATGTTATCTTGATCTGAGATCTATCTTGGAGAAACAACTAGCCCCTAAAACTGATCGAAAAAGTCATCAATTCTGGATAGAGGATACATGTTCTTGACAGTGACTTTGTTCAACTGAGGTAGTCGATGTACATTTTGAGTGTATCGTCTTTCTTTCGCATGAATAGGACTGGGCACCCCACAGAGAGATACTGGGCCTGATGAAGCCCTTATTGAGAAGGTCTTTCAGTTGTTCATTCAACTCCTTAGGCTCAGATGGAGCCATTCTATAAGGAGGAATACAGATGGGCTGGGTATCTGGAAGAAGATCTATGCCAAAGTCTATTTTCTGCTTGGGAGGGACTCCAGGGAGATCTTCGGGAAACACATCAGGAAACTCATTCACCACTAGGGCTGACTGGAGTGTCAGGGTCTCGGAACTAGAATCTTTGACCCTAACCAAGCGATAGATATATCCTTTGGCGATCATTTTTCTATACTTAAGGTATGAAATGAGACGACCCTTAAGCGCTGAAGTACTACCTTTCCATTTTAAGACTGGCTCGTTAGGAAATTGAAACCTGACAATCCTGGTTCTGCAGTCAACTGAAGCATAACAAGAATGCCGCTAGTCCATGCCAAGGATAAGATCGAAGTCAACCATGTCTAGCTCTACTAGATCAATTATAGTGACTTTACTCAACACTGTGACTGGACAATTTCTATATACTCGACTACTCTAACTGAATCACCAACCGAAGTAGAAACTAAAAATGGTTCTGAGAGGATTCTTGGACTTATATCAAACTGAACAGCAATGTATGGAGTCACGAAGGAAAGTGTGGCTCCTGGATCTAGCAAAGCATAAATATCAGTATGGAAAAGGCATAACATACCAATAACCACATCAGATGAGTTCTCCTGATCCTGTCAGAAAGATAAAGCATAGAAATGATTCTAGCTCTGACCGCCACCTGTACCTGAAGTAGTGCCTTGCTAAGTTGGGCGACCTGCCGAGGTTGCAGATATAGTAGACTGGGTTTTTCCCCATCCTACAAATGGGCACTATCTCAATTTGTGACCTAGTTGGCCACACCCAAAACAACCCTCCTTACCCATACGACACTCACCCGAATAATTTTTGCCACACTTTGGACATGCTGAAAAAGTGTGGCTGCTGGAGATATGGCTCTGGGACTGGGAGCCTAGTGTCCCCCCCCCCCCATCCTTACGGGACCTGGAAGATGGAGAACTGGCTGAGGAAGGTGTTGGGTACCTCGGCTGCTACTAGGGGTGATTACCACTTCCTGACCTCTGTTGGGAGTACTCAAACTGACCGGTTCTGGCCCGTTTACTCTCCCTGTCTATCTCCTTCAACTTTCCTCCTCTATCTGCTGGGCATGAATGATGAGACTAGAGAGGTCTATATCTTTGATGAGCATGGCGGTCCCACATTCCTTGAGTACCAAATCTGAGACTCCGTTAACAAACTTGAGCATACGAGCCCTTGGCTCAGTAACCATTTCTGGAGCATATCTTGACAGTTGAGTGAACCTCAGTACATACTCCTCTAGTGTAATGTTGTTCTGTCTCAAGTTCATGAACTCGACATCCTTAGCTTCCCTCAATTCCCGAAGAAAGAACATGTCCAGAAATGTTGTAACGAATTCATCCTATTCCACCGAACCTGCTCCATTCTACCTTCCCTCCTTCCATTGCTTGTACCAAATCTAAGCCACCCCTTTCAACTAGTAAGCAGCCAGATCAACACTCTCTGTAGAGGTAACACCCATGATTTGGGTGATCTTTTGTATCTCATCCACGAATTCCTGTGGTTCCTCTTCTATATTAGACCCGTGAAATGTTAGGGGATTCATCTGAGTGAAATCCCGGACTATAGTAGTAGCAGCAGACCCATTAGTGTTAATTGGTACCACGACCTGCTGGTTGACCTGGTTGGTCATTGTCTGGACCAGCATTTAAATATCAACATCTAAAAAGGGTAGAGCATGAGTTAGGAGGACATATTAGAGTTTAAAACTCTACGCACGATAAGAATCATGAATAAAGAGAATTTTTCTAAAAAGGCCTCGTAGCCTCCTTCTCATAAGTGTGGCGCGCTTTACACCCTTGAAAAAGACTATATTTGATGTCGCTTTCAAACATCATAAGACACTCTAAACCTAAGACTCTGATACCAAGTTTCTCACAACTCAAGCCTGCACCCTGGAGCAACACGATACATAGAGTCACGAGTGACCCCAAGCTAACTCATGGCATAACTTAATACTGATACTCTAAGTGCTGCAAGAAATCTATATGCAGAAGCTTTGTAATACATAAATGAACAAATATTTTAAAGTAAACAAGATATCTGATAAGATACTGAAATTTATGCAACTGTTGCAAGAACAACTGAACTACAACTTTGTCTGAAAGCCATCTAAAGAACTGATGAGTCACTGGGACTAGCCTCCAACTAACTCCCAAATCTGAAACTAAAATAGTACTGAAAATAAAGAAACATAACTCTCGTCCTCGGAAGATGAGGATTCACCATCGAACTCTGTTGATTATCTCTGGATAAGGACTACTAACGATGCTGAGACTGAGAACCTGCGCCTGTATTATAAGACGATACAGCATAGAGAGCATGCATCAATACTTTGAATATACTGAGTAAGTGATATATGAATTAAACATAAAAATACTAAAAATCTATAAACTGTACTGACAGGACTTGCAATGACGATAACTGAAATCATAAATACAGAAGCATCTGAAAATCTGATAATACTGTAAGCACTAATAATTGTCTGAAGGTCATAAGCATATTTTGAAATATGGAGGACTGAACTGAATTGGAGACTGTGACAATACTGGATTGAGTTGTACTGTGCTATACTGTAGGAGAGACTATAACTGATATGTAACCACGTGAGCTAGACGTGGAGTCCGATGTATACACTCCATCGGAGAAAACCCACTGTACCTTGCCAAGGTATAATGGTTGAGCTAGGTGATCACTGACTGAGGCTCATTCGGGCTAATAACCTACGGTGGCATCGTAGTTCTGGGAATCTGGGTGCGCTAAACCCCGGGCCGCTTGGTGCTAAGTTATACTCCCACTAGAAATCCTAATTGTGTCTACTAGGTTGATAGCTCGAAACTGATATCCTAAGACTTAAGTCAGAACTACTTATCTGGAAACGTCCTGAGAGTCTAAAGGACCTGATAACTGAAACTACTGGTGTTCTAAGACTTGTTTGAGCTACTTTATCTGAAAGCATCGTAATTGTCTAAAGAACGACTAATAAGCTGATAACTGGTGCTACTGAGTTTCTCAAAGACTGATATTAGTCAAACTAATCAACTGACATTACTTTAGAACACTAAGTATACTGAGTATTTACTGGGACTCTGAGACTGAATATACGAAGATATTTACTTCTATTCAAGTATCTATGTTGGTCATTCTTAATTCGAGTAAAATATACCATGCCAAAATGCATTTCTGTCTGAGTATAGATCATGAAAGTTTTACTCGAATTTATGCTAAGGATCAAGAATAAAAAACCAAACTAAATAAACAGAACTAGGGCATGAAGTTAATTCAGGAAATGCTCATGTAAACTAAAGGAACTAACAAGATTTAAGGAGTTCTTTAATAACTGAAAACCCTAGCTTCAACTATTTTGCAGGACTAGAATTTAGAAAGTTTCTGAAGTTGGTTTAGGATACAAGGGGGAAAGGATGCCCCTGTTGAATTTCCACATACCTAAAGAAGAATTGTTCTGAGGAAAGTACTTGAATTCTGAAGAAGAGAAGAAGCCCTAGTTTTGCCTTGAACTGTCTGACTGAGTCTACTACGTACTGATTTTAAGAGAAGTGAGAAATAAGGAAGTAATGTCGACAAATCCCCCTAAATCCCCTTAATATTAACCCCAAAATGACGTAATTTAGGCATTAAAATAATAGAAAGTTACATAAATGCCCTTAGAGAAAAGTCTGGAAGACTGCCCATCGGGATCCAGCAGGTCATATAATGAGTCATTGGTGGTGATCACGACTCGTTGTGACCAGTCGTTAGTCCTGGGCTTTCAAAATTTTGGTTTTGAGCTCGACCAATAGATGGGAACAACGACTCGTTAGACGAGATAACGAGTCGTTTGTTCCACCCGTGGTTATTGGAAGAATTTTGGATAATTTCTGAACTTCACCTAACGACTCACAAGACGAGTCGTTACTCCTTTGAAGGACTCGTTACCCCGACTCATTGTCACCATTGGACATTTTCCATCCTTTCACCCCTCCCAGACAACGACTCACTTAACGATTTATTACACCAAACAACGGCTCGTCGTCTGGCTTATTGGTTCTGGGGAGGTTTGGACAAGTTCCTAAACTGAGTAACAATGAGTGACAGGAAGAATTATTACTCCTCACAGTGGGTCGTTCCATGACTCGCTAGTTCCTGAATGAAAACTTGCAGCGCATGACAACGGCTCAGACAACGGATCATTATTACTAACAATGACTCGTTGTTCTGAGATAAATTTTTTTTCTGATTTCTTTTTGGTTTTTCATGCTATGTCTGGGTTTGGTCTAAGAAATTTTTGGGATGTTATAATACATGTGATACTTCCACCATGTTGTTCTCCTTTAGCCTATAATTCCTTTTATCTCTATTGCTATACACCAGGAACCTCCCATACCCCCTCTATCACTTTCTGTAGAGTTAAAGAGTCAGTTTCCATAACAACAGGAATTAACTGTTCAGCAATACAGTACTCCAACTGTTTTCAACATAGCTCTAGCTTCAACCACCAAACTACTACCATCCGAACTCTTCTAGCTTTTGCATATTTTAGGTTTTCATTACCATATCTTATGTAGAATGCTATAGAACATGAGCTTGATTTCCGTTAGAAGCTCCATCTGAGTTGTATTTGAATTGTCCTCTATCTGGACTGTTCCAGCAAATCACCTTTCCTTCTATCTGTGAATCATATTCTTTCAAGAATTGAAAGATATAGTTCCACTGTTTTGGTGTGTTTCTCAACCAACAAAATTTAGTCTTTGTCAATAGGTATATATTCCTTCCTAATCATAAACTACTTTATGAAAAGACATATTCCCTCCGTAGTTAATGGTACTGATGTATCGGGAGTTTATGACATATGTGTACTTTGTTTCATAGAGTTTTGCATATCTTTAAATACTAATTTAAGTCAAAACTAACTCTAGTTTGCTAAGTATCAGGAACCCAAATGATGAAGAAATGAGGCATTAAAGTCACTGAAGTCTACAATAAATAAAGCAAAAGATGGATCATCCCTTCAATAGACGGTCTGTATATTCAACAATCTTGAGGCATTCTTGTGATCCAGAAACCATACCTAAGTGGTTGGCAATCGATGGCTAGAAGGATGGACTGTCTTCTCAATGATGGTTCACCAATTAGAAGACAAATCAATGTCAAGAAACACCATGAACCAGTTGATAAAGCAAAGGACGAACCGTCTTTTCAGAAGATGGTTCGCCAATCAAAAGACAAGCAAGGCCAGGCAGAATCCTAAAATCAGTTGACAGTACCAAAGATGGACCTTCTTTTCAAAAGATGATCCATTCCTGCACATCTGGGACCCTCCAAATTTAAATAGAATTGGAGTTTTAGAGACCTAGTATAAATAGTTTTTTTTCATTCTTTTTAGATAGAGTTAGATAGGCTTTTAGATAGTCTTATCTAGTTTCCATTGATTTTACATGGCTCTGTATTGAAGTTTAAGAACAAGTTTCTCAATTCAAGTTTTCTTCTCTCATCATTGACTTTGTGAGTAAGAATGTTTAATTACTTGCTTTCTTCTTCTTCTTCTTCTTCTTCTTCTTCTTCTTCTTCTTCTTCTTCTTCTGTTGCTATGAGTAACTAAATCCAGATCTAGGGTTGTGAACCCAATGGGTTTGTGAACGCTAATGATCTCAGTTCGATGAAATTGATTATAGGCTTGAGAATATTTGATTGATTTGGAGTTTGTAAAGTGTGATTGGTGATGAAAGTCATTCAATCCCACTCAATTGCCTTTATTATGCTTGAAAGAGTCAATTTAGGTTAGGTTAGGTTAGTATCAATCACCAATAACCCAAGGCTCTAACCTTTATTTAATGAATTCACCTAGACATAGGAGGAATTCAATTGGCGAAATGCAATCCGGTAGAATGCAATTCTCTTCAATTTGACAAAATTGATGTAGATTGACACCATTAGAATTGTTGAAAGACGCCCATTCGTTACCTAAGTTGATTGCTTGCATATTCACCATAAGCCCATTCTCAATTATCCCTTTTGAGTGATTTAGAGGGATCAACCCAAATTTGAGAATAGTTCCCTAGTTTTTCTCAATTGTGATTTACTCCTTAAGCATTTACATCTTTAGGTATAGTTATAAACTCTCTTTACCCTAACTTGAATAGAATCTAAACTCATAAATCATACTAAAAACTGTTTGATAGTCTTGGTCTAACAAAATCTCTATGGATTTGATTCCTGCTCCTGAGTTGGGTGATTATACTATATCGACCGCGTACACACTCACTAGTTGAAGTGGATCAAGGGAGATGTTGTTAGATACTCCTCCTCTTCTAGATTTTCCATAGAATAAAAGTTGGGATATCTGTATAGATTGATTTCAGCTTGCTATTAGTTGTCAAAAAAACTCAATGGGACAAAATCTCAGTTAAGAAAAAAAGAGCACAACAGGTATTATACTTCCCAAAATATATCGCTTAATCTCTCGGAGACTACACATATCATTCTTGTATATTAGTTTCTCAAATGTTGAAGTTGGCAATATCTTAGTGAACATATCTATTAAATCTTGCTAATAAGCTTACAAAGAAAGGTATATTTGATTAACAATTATTAATAAGATACATTAATACCCCAATTGCACTAAGATATAGTATTTCCATACTGTTATGCTTTTCTTCATTTTTAGCAGGTTGAAATAGATCTTTGTTAATATGAAGTTATCTCACAATCATTGAAATATATTTTATTCATGTAAAATCTCTTTAAAATATTTGAAGTATATGTTGATTGATGGACAAATATTTCACTAATAAAATGCTCTTTGTAGATCAACACAAAACTTTATCTTTCTGAGATTTTCATTTCAAACTTCATTTTCAAACAATATACTACCTTTGAAAGCTCTTCAAGATTTCCAATGGTATTCAAATCATCAATATATACAGTTACCTTGACAAATTCTGATCAGAACATTTTCATTAAGACACAAGAAAATATTAGATTATTTTTGTACCTTTTTTTAAATACGTATTCGCTAAGGCGATTATATTACATGGACTCTGATTGTTTCGATCCATATAAAGATTTCTAATCGAATAAGTTTTCTGAAAATCTTTATATGTTTCAGAAATTTTTATAAAAATATCGTTGTCTAATGGGCCATATAAATATGTTGTGACTACATCCATCAAATGCATATCAAATTTTCATGAACTATCAAATTTATAAGATATTTGAAAGTGACTATATCCATCATATGAGAATATGTTTTCATACAATCAATGTCATGCTTTTGTGAAAATTCTTGTGCCACAAGTCATGCTTTATATCTTGCCACTTTATTTTTTTCATTTTTTTTTGTACAAAAACCTTTTGTACACCATTGAATTTACACCTTCAGGTGTTCGTATTATAGATATGAAAACTTACTTTTCAGCAAAGCTATTTATTGCATCTTTTCATTTTGACCAATCATTTATCTATTTATATTTTTTGACAAATTTTGATTCAAGATTCTCATTTTGTTGCATTATTTCAACAACATTATAGGAAAAATATTATTGAATATTATATCATTTTTGATCCCATATTTTTTTCTAAAATAACATAAGTTATTGAAATCTCTCATTTTCGTTATGTTCAGGTATGTGAACCTCTTTCGATGTCTTATTAATTGTTATGTCTTGTTGATCTTCTTGAGCAGCTTCCTTCATATTTTCACAATCATGTCATACTTCTTTTATTTTTTGAGAATTTTTATTTTTAAAAATCGAACTATCTATCATAATTAAAAGTGTGATTTAGATTCATTTGCATTAATTAATTATCGTATCGGAATAAAAATTTGAATTCGAGCATTAACAGTTGGAATATGTGATTTCGTCACCCTTGATAGATCAGTGAATATATATGGCAATTGATTTGCAATATTTTGCAAATAAATTTATATTCCAAACCTTTTATTCACATTGATTTATTCAAGGAACTAAATTGTCTTTTGAGCCTTTTATTCATTTTCTATTAGATTATTTTCTCCCCCTAATATTGGTTCTATTAATTCATCAAAATAGCAATAAGCAAATCTTGTCGTAAATAAATATCTAGTCATAAGTTATAAATATTTTATAATAGAAGGAGATTCATGTCACGCCCCAAACCCGAGTGTGTATTCGAGAACAGGAAAAAAGTGATTCTTTTAAATCTTTTCTAAGAACTCAAATGGTTGAATTAATCTGAATATATAAATTAACTCATACGTTGTTATGATTTTTTCTTTCTCATAAAAAAGATAAATAACATCTAAATTAATAATTATAT
>JACEIK010002775.1:144027-154186 GCA_018107945.1 Datura stramonium | reverse complement strand
ATATATAATATCATACTAACCCTAATTATTAACTTTTTTTTAGATAACAATAAAAAAATTCTTAATAAAATAAAAAGTATTTTTGTTTCTTAATCTTTTCCGTATCAAAGTAGGATAAACATTTGCTAATATAATTTTTGGTCTTAAAGTTAAGATACAATAATAATAATACCATAAAACATGAAAATTTATTATTTTAGCAAATGTATCTTAACTTTAAACCTAAGGATTATATTAGAAATTGTTGGTCCTACTTCAATTTGGAAAAGATTAAGAAATAAAAATATTTTTTGTTATTAGAATCTTTTTTTATTGTTATCTATACGAGAATTAAGAATGATGTTACTACGACTTAATGTAAATGAATATGACCTCTACTATCAGTTAAAAAAATACATGTGATTGTTCTATTTTAATTGATGAAATGATATTAGAAAAAAGATAGCTTCCCACTTTTTTATTCGTTAAATAAATTTTAAAAGAAACAATTTTTAAAAAAAAAAAATGAATTAGGTGTTTTCCGGTATTAGAAAAGAAACATGAAGCCATGTGATTGGGTTTTTTAAACACATCTGTTAGTCTTAAGACTAAAAGTGCTTTAATATTGAAAACTTAAAGGACTATTAGTGCTCCACCTTATAAAATAAGGACTACTTTTAAGTGTTAGTCCAAATATTAAGGATATTTTGGGCCTTTTCTCCAACATAAATAGCAGTCATTCGCCTAAAACCCTAAACCCTCTCCTCCATCGCGAATGCAGAAATGGGGAAGAAGAAGAAGAGAGCCGAACGGGAAGCAGAGTCGGAACCCCTGAATACAGAGAGCATCAAAGAGACAAATGATCTCCATATTGCGAACGGGGATTTGCAGGAGCAGAAGAAGAAAAAAAAGAAGAAATCCAAAGAGGTGAAGGAAGAAAGTGTATTAAAGGGAAAACCCACAGTTTCCATAGCACTCGCTGGCTCTATCATTGACAACACTCAGTCGCTCGAACTCGCAACAAGGGTAACTTCAGAATCTTTATTAGAGTTTCTTTCTCATTGGGTTTCTTTGAGATTAGACAATGTTTAATGCATACAACAACATCTATGCTTCGATTCCAGACTAGTTCTCGTCCGTTATATGAGTCATCCTTATCCATTCCACTCCAGTTGGAGCTGTTTCATACCCAATGTAGCTTGTATTTAGTAGAACTTGTCTCAACACATTCACTATTATGGGCATTTATCTTAATTTGTAGCTATTCCACTCCATTTTGACCCTTTTCATTTCTCATTATTATGTGTGCCTAGATGACCACGTCCCTACAGATTGATTTTTCAGCTAATTTACTAGTTTTAGTGCTGCATCCGACCTCCTTTAACTGGGTCTGGGACTGGCAATGCCAAGTCATACAGATGCAGTTAGAAGGGGAATAGTGTTTGAGAAGAAACAACAAGTTAGAACTGATAAACGCATAGATTACTTATTTTGTGTGCAAGTTATGGTTGTTTATCATCCAGGTCATCTTTTTATTGTCTTACTCATCTTCTTATTACTTATTATCTTTCTTTTCTTATTTGGGCAGTTGGCTGGCCAGATTGCTCGTGCGTCCACCATTTTTCGGATAGATGAGGTGCTCATATTTCCAAATTATTCATTTGATCATGTGTTGATTTTGTTGGGTGAACCTTTGATATGAGATTGGTGTTGCTTTCAGTATGTGGACATCATACTCAAATGTTTGAACACATGCATACAATACAAATTCTCCAACAGCTCAAGTTGTCAAAAGAGATAAACAAATTGTGATTTTGAGTGCTGAAATGAGTTGAAGGGTTTTTCTTGAACAGGTTGTTGTATTTGACAACATAGGTAGCTCAGCGGACAGTTCAGATCCGATGATGGAGGACGGCTCACATGATGATGAAAGTGGTGCTGCATTTCTTCTAAGGATTTTGAAGTATATGGAGACACCCCAATATCTTCGGAAGAGTCTTTTCCCCATGCACAACAACTTAAGATATGTGGTGAGGATGGCCGTTTGTGATTATGATGAGATGTCAATTGTTAAGAGTTTGATTGGCTTGGATGTGAAAACTAGATCCATTTATTTTCTGGTGTTTTGCTCACCTATACATATTCCGGTACTTTCTTAGTGCTGCATAACATTTTTACCTTTCTCACAAAAGGTTGCTATTGTGTAGTGGATTTATTTAATTCAGTACCAGCTGGGTGCTCGGTTATTAGCTCATAGACTTGTTTTTTTAAATTTATTTTACAGTAACCATGTGATTAACACTATTTTACTGATAAGAAAGACAATACTGTTTTGATGAGGTTTACTTATTCAGTTCAGTGAAGTTGTCCAAACCAAACAGGCTTAAATTGAATCAGTTTCATGATTTCTGATCTCAAATGTATTATTGTCTTCAGGGTTCGTTGCCACCACTTGATGCCCCACATCATTTGCGGAAGCATGAATGGGCTCCCTATCGAGAAGGTAGCATCCTAAAGAATACCTCTATCATTTGCATGCCAGGCACACTCCAGCTCACTCAGAAAAAGAACTAAAAGGACCTTGCACTCAATCGCTTCTTATGCTTTCTTTTTTACTAAACCTTAACTAGAATGAACGTGTTTCACTGTCATGCTTATAAGCTCAACCTCAATTTTCCTTGACCTGCTACAACTTCAAAATCTTGATTTCTAAAAGAGAATTGCAAAAAAATAAAACTTATTATGTCAATGTTTCTCTCCTTATAAAAGCTCAGAATATCAGTATCTTGATCTCCATATCCCAGCATCCTCCATGGGAAAGTTCTAGCACACATAATTTTTACCATTGGATCAGCAAGGGTGTGATTCAGATGGCATTGATATAAGTATGTTAATCTTTTCCGTTTTTCTTGATTTAGTTGCTCTTTGCAAGAGTATGATCATACACGAAGGTGAATATTTAAATGATCATACATGAAGGGGATGGCCTTTTCTTTGGCCTATATGTACATAAGATTGCTTGCATGGCTGTGTGCATGTACTTGTCTCTGTCTATTGCAATGTCATTTGATGGAGTTATTGGTGGATTGGATTGTTGTCACTTTAACATCCTTCTATGGCTCTGGATATACTTCGAAAATATTTATATTTATTATATACAATAAATATGTGATGGTGCAAAGTTTGTTGCATATGATGGCTTACACTTGATCTCTGAACTTCAGGTAGATCCTGTTGGAAATTTACTTCACTGATGCTCTAACTTTGCACCTATATATTGTCTTTAATTAATGTATTTTGACTAAAACATAGTTATCTGGCATGGGGTTGAGGTTGTTATAATAGTTGTTTTGAATAGTTACCTAAATATAAGATTTGAAATACAAAAATTCTAGAAGACTATCAAAATCTTACAAAAAACATTTTTCTGGTTTGTTTTCAAAAATATATGATAAATGGATTATGGTGCAAAGTTTGCTGCATATGATGGCTTACACTTGATCGCTGAACTTCAGGTAAGTTCTGTTGAAAAATTCTTGTTACTGATGCTATAACTTTGCACCTATCTGTTAAATTGACACAAAGTTCCAGATGGCTAAATTAAATGTAAGGGCCTGCTTGCCGATATGAATCTCACATCAGATATTTAAATGTCTGATTTTCATATTTGTCAAATTATCCTTCTTGTTCTTGTAACCTTTTTTTGACAGAATTGCTCAAATACTTATGTTTTCTCATTATATCCGTTTTGTTGATCATATTGTATGGTGATCTAGATATCAGCTTGACATTCTTGATGGATGGATGACGCCTTGAGACATCTTTTCTGTTTCTAGGTGTCACACTAAAGGATCGGAATTTAACATCTGGGGGAACACTTGTTGACGTTGGGCTTAGCAAGGTATTTCTTTCTCATTTTTCAACATGCTGTCTTACTTTGTATACCGCTATGTGGTTGCTACTTTTTCCCTTGTAGCATTGCTGTTGTTATCATGACTCGTGTAGTTTCTACTGTCATTATTAGCCTGATTCACATTGCATGTTAAGAAGCATATGTATGCAAATGACATAAGAGTTCTCCTTTGCAGACTTTGCAACAGTAATACAATTGGAGCTACTCTCATATTTTTCTGTTTCATATTCTCGAGATTGGTTGTTATAGAAATGAGTTGTAACTGACAATGACTGTAATTGGAAAAAAAGAAACAAAAATGATTAAAGTCAAATACACTTCTTCAAATTCTACATTACATACCCTTTCTACAAGATGCTGGGAATCTACAACATAGTATGTAGATTTTTTCCTGGAACGCGATTGGTCTTTCATGGAATTTATAATGCTCCCTCTGTTATCATTGTTTTAATGAAATACTGGTAAGATGGGCTGAGATATGAAGGAGAACAACTTGACTTGGAATGGAGTTTGAAGATATTGGTAAAAATGGTATTAAGAAATGGGTTATGAGAAAGAAACCAGCTAGAACCTGTGATGGAATTAGGTATTGTTATTCTTTCCATTTGTTGATCTTTATTTTCTTTTGAAAGGTAGAACTTTACCATTTTGCGAGCTCTTTTCTTTTCAAAATATAATGTTTGCTAGAAAAGCAGGATCATGGACCACCAATGTGGTTTGGTCACCTGCTTAATGTGAAGCTAAGTGTAGATTCTTTATCGCTCTTTAAGGAATGTGAAGCTCAGTATAGATTCTTTATCACTCTTTGAGGAATACTTGGCCAGATGTCCAATCATTAGGTTCTAACACTGTATGACTGAATTGGGGCCTCTGCGTGCAGAGTTCGTTGCTCTTTCCTTTGCCCTTTGTTTTTCAAAGGCTGTCTGCTGCCTCTCTATTTGCGTACTCGTTGACAAGATGCTGTCTCACGTGAAAACCAAATGTTCTATTTGTCGTTAATAACATGTTGGAATTTTATTTCCTCTTCAAGTAAACTACTAATGCTGCATCCCAAGAGCATTTTGCTGATGTCAGTAGTCTTGATAAACAAGAGTTCTTGTATAAAAAAATGATAAACAAGAAATTGAAATATAGCTGGTATTTTTTAATTATAAATATGTTTGAGTTGGCCAACAGTTTACATTGCTATTACTGTGCAGCCTGTTGCAATTGATCAAGTCATTGACCCGGGAATAAGGGTGACAGTATCCATGGGAGCAGAGAGAAACTTGGATGCAGGTTCTACAAGAACTATACTACTTTTATAGCTGTATATCTTGTTTTCCTTTCAACAGTAGTTGTGCTTTGATTAATTATTACTTTAATTTTCAACTTTAACCCTACTGTGACTACCTAGGAGGTATTGATGAAGTCATCTGATTGAATGAAAATCATTGAGTTCTCATATTATTGAACCCGCTTACATGATACTTTAGTAAACCAACCAAGAATGCAAATAGTAATGTTTCCAGAGAACTGTCTCAAACCCAAAATACTGCCAAAGGAACTGTTTTAATTTACTTAAACATGACTTAGCTGTTTAAGTTCACAATTCTGCATTTCAATTCTCAGATATACCACATCAGGTTGTCTCTTCTTCAACACCTAGGGAGGATGCAGGGATGTATTGGGGTTATAAAGTACGATATGCTCCAAATATCAGTTCTGTATTCAAGAATTGCCCATACAAGGTATTTGAGTTTTGTGCTCAACCCCTTTTTGAGAAGCTGTCTATAAATAGTAACTGTGTAACATCTCTTGTTTGATTAGGGAGGGTATGATCATGTGATTGGTACCTCTGAGCATGGTCTTGTAATGAAGTCCTCGGATCTGACTCTCCCATCATTCAGGTATGCTTCAATAGTTGGTGACATTTGTTTGTGCGTGTGCAAGTAGTCACCCTCCTGTTGTTCTGCAATGGATAATCAGAATGTTCCTAGATTGAAGCTGATTTTGGAAAGCACTTCCATCTCATCTTTTATTGAATAATGCTAATTTAAATGCATCTTGACCATGTGGAAAGCCATTTCATGATGACGACTTCCAGGGAAAGAAAGTGAGAACCTACAACTCCACTTTTGGGACTAGATAGCTGAGAAAACTTCTTTAAAATGCCATTTGCGTTATGCTGAATTTTCACTGGAGAACATCTACTACTACAGTGTGTAGGTCTTGGGCTCTTTCTCACTCAAATAGGTCTGCCATATGAGTTTCTTAAATTAATTTATAACCCAAATCTTTCCTATTATAATTTATCCTCTTCTATTTCTCCATTTATATGTTTCCTTTTTTTGGGGCTACCAATTCACAACTTAAGGCCTAGTGAGCTCTGCAACCAGGACCCTTTTCTTCAATCTTCGCTAATTGTTCTTGTTAGAGTGTCCAACATCGTGCGAGGGTTACAGGCTGTTATCTCTTGTCACCTCATGAGCTAGCTTTTGGAGTTGAGATTAGTTCAAGGTATATATTTTTAACATGTTATCAGCGTCAGATTCATCCCTATTCTCAGTTTACCAATGTATGTTGGGATCTTATGTTATCAGCGTCAGATTCATCCCTATTCTCAGTTTACCAATGTATGTTGGGATCTTATGTTATGTGGTCCATATTCAAGATGTCCAGCCCTAAGTGGGCGGTTGTGTGTGTTAAGAGTGTCCAATATTGCTCGAGGGTATGGGTTGTTGTTGCCTCCTTATATGCATTGAGCAATCTTCACCTCATGGGCTAAGCTTTTGGGATTGAGTTAGGTGCAATATTCATTTCCTTAACAGTTCATATTGCTCTTTTTATATCAACACATTAAATAGAAATGCAGAAGTGCTCCATTTCTTTTTCTTACTTTCTTTCCTGAATGCTTTTCATGTAACTGGCTTATAACTTGATGTTATGATTGATTTTGTGTTTCATCTATTAATGTAGTTGGATGTCTTGGTTTATCTTATTCATTATAGGCACCTGCTAATTGCTTTTGGTGGACTTGCGGGGTTGGAAGAGTGTATAGAAGAAGACAATAATTTAAAGGTACTATTTATGCAAAACTTCTTTAATATGGATGCCCCAAGTCTCCAAGTGTTTGAATCTTCATCATGAAACAAAGTATGTAGGTGTTGCTTTGTTTAGATTTACTGAATTATATCCTTATAACTACTTCTTGAAAATAGAAACATTTTTTCTGTGGCAAGTGGTACTTTCTGCGACTATCTCCAAGTCACTCTTCTTATTTACTCTCAGATCAACTTGGAGCATGTATATAGAGTTAATAGGCTTGATCATTTTGATATTCCAGGACATTAACTGCTAGAGTTCTAGTGATAGAATTATAAGCGAGTAGTGAGGGGTAGAAGCAGATGAGCTGCTACTGACTCTTGATCTTCTACTGTTTAGGGGAGAAGTGCGAAGGAGGTATTTGATTTATATTTGAATACATGTCCAAATCAAGGAAGCAGGACAATTCGAACAGAGGTACTTCTTCAGTTTCTTTTGTGTGTGTCTCAAGTTTCTACATCAGAGCAACTCTTTTGCCACCAATGAGGTGTCCATTAATTGTATTTCCAACCTTTTGTGCAAACAGGAAGCCATCTTCATTTCTCTGCAATACTTACAAGAGCCCGTCAACAGTGTTCTGCAGAAGATTTAGTACCTTGGAAGTTACCAACCACCTCAAGAACCCAAGATACATGAATGAATCTTCTGTATGACCTCTTCTATGCTCAGATATTTCAAAGGTGGTGGTGGCTCCTTCTGGTTTGATGAATTTGAGGTGGTCGCACTATGAGTTGGTTTTGAATGCAAAGGGGAATTCACCTGAGTGTACTCGTCTGCCAGTGCTGCTAATAAGTATTCTGATAATGGCAGCTGAATCAATATTCTTCCCTCCCAAACTTTCAACCTCAAAGCCTTGTCAAGTTGGACTGTCCTCAAACTTCTGTTACTTGTCCTTACATGGTTCACCTTAACTGGGAGTTTCTTCTTCTGTACTCTGGTTTTGACATAAAGAGTAACAAATGGTAGGTGGAACATGATTAGAAGTTTGAACTTTGGAGTTTGGTAGGCTGGGTCTCAGTTGACAACCTCTTTTTATTTTGTACCTCATAGTATTATAAAACCTCATGATGGCTTCCATTCTAGAGTAGTTGTAATTTATAAAATGATGGGAGTTTTGATTCAACGGAAATTATCAGTTACAATTACGTTTCTAACCCCTATTATAAAATGAGAATTAAATAAAGATGGGATTATGTAATGTGCCTTTTCTAATATGAACTCTTAGGTGTGGTCATTTGGTTATTCTAGGATCATAATAAGGGGAATTATAATAACATATAATTAAAATATTAATTTCTCTGATAATAGAACTTGTACATGCAGGAGGTTTGTGAGTAGATCAAAAACTCATGAACAAAATAATTATAATGACAAAAGTAACAGGTTTGTTTGTTTAACTTTACAAAATATGTACAAATTTTGTATGCGAGCATTTACTTCATCATCTCAATTAAGATTTAATGTTGTTTTACTTAAATCTATTTTCATTTTCAAGCATGAATACAATACTAAAAAGGAGAAGATGCATTATTATTATCATTCCAAAAAATGATTAAAATATTGAGAAAGTTTTTTCTCATTCATATCAACTTTTAACTTTTGACCAATTCTTCATTGTCTGCTCTTATTTTTTGATGCCACAGCCTTATGATAATAAGTAAAACTTTGAATTAAATATTTTTATATATAAATAATTATGCACTGAATAGATTCATTATAAAACAGCTTCTTCACTAGCATCTTTTTTTCTTGGCCAGTTAAAAAATTAATAAATATAAAAGTATAGAAAGGAGAACATGATACTATATTTTTTTTAAAAAAAAGGTTATGAAACAAAATGCAAAGCAGATATCTACATATTTTATGGAGTGCAATTGTAATTAATATGAAGATCAAATCCCTAAAGAGAGTTAATTATCATTTTTCATGTATATCTTATGAAAGCTCCAATTTTATTGAATTCGACGCACGATGCGTAATTAATATTAAAAAGAAAATAGTTATAAAAATTTTGATTATTTATTTGAGTACATTAAATTTAAGAGAAAAGAGTCAAAAGTGTTCTTAAACTATAGAAATTGAACAAAAATATCTTTTGTAAATAGCTTGATCCAAAAATATTATTGCCGTCAATATTTTGATCCAAAAATATCCCTGTTACTAATAATTAGGTTCAAAAATGCTCCTATTATTACTTTTAGGTTAAAAATTGTCCCTTCTAATAAACATATTAATTTTTCTTTAACGCATTCTTTTTCTAACAAAATATTATTTTTGAAAAACCCTTTTTCTTATTTCTTTTATTTTAAAATTTCTTAACTAATAAAAAAATGAGAAGTAATTTTATTCTTCTTACTCTCGCTTTATCAATTAAAATAGAATAACCATGTGTACTTTTTTAAACTGATTATATATATAAATCTTAGTAGCCTCATTATTAATTTTTATTTAAATAATAATTAAAAAAATCTAATAAAATAGAAAATATTTTTATTTCTTAATCTTTTTCTAATTGAAGTACGATAAGCATTTGCTAATATATTTCTTAATTTTAAAGTTAAAATGAAAGAAAGATCAATAATAACTCTATCAACGACATTTTAAAGAATTTTGTGGTTTGAAGCAATGTAAAAAACTTTTTATTACATTATGATTGTTATATCATAACTTTAAAATCAAGGAATATATTAGCAAATGTTTATCTTTCTTCAACTCAAAAAAAAATTAATAATTAAAAATATATCTTATTTTACTAGAATTTTTTAAAATTTTTATTTAAATAAAAATTAACGATGAATTATTGTGAATTTGTATATATGAAAATTAATGATAGGTTACAATATTTTTATTAGAAAAATAATATGTTTTAAAAAATTATGTGTTTATAAGGAAGGAGCATTTTTTACTCAATAGTAATAATAGGTGCATTTTTGGACCAAACTATTAATAGCAGTGACATATTGGATCAAAATATTGACTGCAAGGGAATTTTTGGATCAAACTATTAATAGAGAGCATTTTTATTCAATTTCACATCATTTAAAGGCATTTTAAACCCTTTTCCCTAAATTTATTTATTTTTTTAAATTATAATTTTGCTTCCTATAGAATGGTATCCAGAACAAAATATTTACAAAATCAAATATGGTAAAAACTTACCAATACTAATATTTACACTAATTT
>JACEIK010002775.1:115654-133454 GCA_018107945.1 Datura stramonium | reverse complement strand
TTCTTCTTCATTGTATTTCATCCCATCAAGAGAAATAAGAACTTCTCTCATTCTCTCTTTCTCTACAATATTCTTGTTCTTTCTTTATTATTTCATAACATTATCTTATTATTTCTATTGTTCTTTTACATTGTTATTCTGCATTTGATTTTAAAATAACTTTATCTATATCTCTGTTGTTAGATTTTAAATTTGAATATTAATATTCACATAAAAGATTTACGAATAGAACCAAATTCTGTTGGATGTTTTTAAAGTGAATATTAAATTAATTAATTGTTATTACGCAATTTAGTAAATATTGCAATTTAACGAACATACTCCAAAGTTGGTCTATGAAAATACCCCTAAAAAGATGATCGACTAAATTAGCCCTCAATAAAAGAAGTTACAAGTTTAAAGAAATAAAAATTTCACTTCCCAACTGAGCCTATTTAGCCAAACTCATAAAATTGAATTTATTTTGAGAAGTGTTTTTTTAAAAGTGCTTTTAAATAAATATTTTGATGAGAAATAATTTGTGTTTGACCAAATTTCTTAATAGTCTTCTAAATGTATTTTCGCAAAGCATTTTTCAAAATGTACTTTTTGAAATTTTTTATGTTTTTTAGCTTTTGAAAATAGTTTCTTCTGTTATTCAGGAAGCACTTATTTTCTTTCTAAAATTAGGCCAAATAATTTATTTTAAAAAAAAAGTATTTTTAGCCTTTTAAGCTTAATCACACATGTTATTAGTATAAATATGAATGAATATTAAATAAATTATCTTTTTGCAAATCATTTATGCAGCAGCTATACATTATTATTATATAAGTGGGAAGCCCCTAAGTGTGAAAATTAGATTATCATTTTTGCCCTTTACTGAGTGGGATTTAATTAATATAATTAAATATTTTATTTTTTTTAGTTTTTTTATATTTTTTATTTTATTTCGAATAAGGAAAAAAAAGATATTAAGTCTTAAAAGTTAAAATAAAAAAATAAATAATAATAAATATAAATAATAAATAATAAATAATAATAATCATATTATTATAATATAAGTAGGAAGTCCTTGTTACACAAAGTTGGATTATCATTCTGCCCCTGTAGTAAATTTAAATATAATAAAATATCAAATTAAATAGTAATATTTTACCATCAGAGAAACTCCCTCTCCTATCTCTCTCTCTATATATATATATATATATATGTATGTATGTATGTATATATATATAGGAGGATTGTTTTTCACACATACTAATTATTGTAGGTTATACTTTTATATATTTTTAATTATTATTCCATATACTACTATTTCACCTTTCAATTGTTCATCTTCAAACTTCTATCGATTGCCACTAATTATTGTAGGTTATACTTTTATATATTTTTAATTATTATTCCATATACTACTATTTCACCTTTCAATTATTTCATCTTCTAAACTTCTATCGATTACAATAGTATTTATACACAATTCTCTAATGAAGATTTGTATCATTAAGCAAACTCGATATGAAAAATATATGTCTTTGTGTCATGATCATACTCTACACTTTTTAATAGGTAATATGAAGTTGTTGCATTCTTCTTCGTTTTGATAGTTTTTCAAATATTTTCTGATTTACCTTCTTGTTTTGTTGTTATTGGCATTTTGAGTTTGTATGAAATGTCCAAAAACTCGATACAAGTAGCCTCAAACCTGTAGATTAAATTTACAATTGGCGCGTGACTTATATTTATGCCCATCATGATAACTTATATTTTATGTAATTCTTGCACTTTTCTGTATAAATGTTGAAATTTTTTTTGTTTTCATTTTATTTAGGTGATTTTGTCACGCTTTATACGTAATCGTCATCAAAGCATGATTAGTAAATTAAGGTAACCAAAATGTCAGTTCAATCATTTTAAATTTACATTTATCGCAATTTTATATTTAATTATTTAATGTGAATATACACATGCAAAACATGTGTCCAAAAACTAATTTATTAAAAACTAGAGAAGTACAATTAATGGCATAATATGAAATATTTAATGCAAATTGCATTGAATTATTATTCTTTATTGATTTATTTAATTTAATGATAATAAGAAAAGATAAGTATAACAGAAGTGTTAATATTAGATGAATAACAGTGCAACTTTTGATTCTTGAATTGCTGCTAGAGAACATAAGTTTAGACTATAATTATATTTCTCCTCATTTTCTTTCATTTTGTAAAAAATATGTATTTTTATTTTATTTTTGAACTAATTGAAAAAAATGATTTCCTCTAATTAAGCTATTTGTTAAAGTATTGACAAATTTATTTCCTCTAATTAATATTTTCCTTATAATTTGCCTATTTTAACGAGTAAATTCTCTATTTTAATTTACAAGATAAACATATTATTTTATAGTGCTAATATTGAAAAAAAAAAAGAAATTATCATAGCAGAAAATTATGATTAATCAATTTAATGTTTATATATGTTTCTTCAAATTTGAATTGTAACTTATATATTATTTATTTTATTTTAAAATATTTATATTAATTAACCTATGAAATATATGTGTTCATATACACACACATATAGATGTAATTGATGTGTAACTTATATATTATTTATTTTATTTTAAAATATTTATATTAATTAACCTGAAATATATGTGTTCATATACACACACATATAGATGTAATTGATCGATGATTACAAGAATTTAAGCTTATGTAAACCATCAATAAAAGAAAAAATTAAGTAATAGATTACATCAAAGAAGGGGGTAATATGGTCATTACGTAATAAAGGAGCTCATCGGCATTAGACAATTGGGCAGGGAGTTTCGGGTAAATTTATATATCTGATCGATTTACAAATGAGAAGCCCAACCGAGTCGAATAGAAGGGTTTGGGAGAAAGAGAGAGAGATAAGAAGGAGAAAAGGCTCGTTTTTGGTTTAATAATTTTAACAAGTTTTTTTTAACTAAATTCAAAATCTCGAAAAAGAAATACAAAAAACAGTTCTCTTCGCGCGCAGTTGTTAAGCCTCTCTGCACTGGTGAGGAGCCATGGTGGCTCAGATTGAGACCTCCGCCGCTGACGGTGGAGGAGGAGGGATTGGAGGTCCTCCCCCCGCTGTTGATGAATCTCAGCACCAGTTGGAGAACGCCAAGACGTTGATTTGCGCTCTCAATTTCCTTTCACGTAATCTTCCGTTACCTCCTGACGTCTTCAATGCTGTCTCTTCAATCTACCATGGCGACGCCAACGATGCTGA
This sequence comes from Datura stramonium, assembly GCA_018107945.1. Taxonomy (NCBI): domain Eukaryota; kingdom Viridiplantae; phylum Streptophyta; class Magnoliopsida; order Solanales; family Solanaceae; genus Datura; species Datura stramonium. The sequence goes on along the minus strand of JACEIK010002775.1, from coordinate 130,208 downwards.
TGTCGGTGACCATGATGCCTCCGCTGCTGACGTGGATAGCTTGTCTATGCCAGTGAGTTGTTTCTCCTCCTTGATTTCCTTGTTGAAATTCTCATTGAGATTAATCTCTTTTGTTTTGGTTTTGGTTCTAGTTCCTTTTTTTATTTGATTCTTTCAAATTACAGTAATTGTGGAAGAATATTGTTATAATTCACTATACTTTTAGATGCTAGATGTAAATACATGAGCTCAGGTATGATCTTCTCAGTTTGGAGAAGAAAAACAATACTAGGGCTTGATACGTTATTTACTTTTCTTTTCCATACATATATACATATAATATATACTACCTCCGTCCCAATTTATATGGCACCATTTGACTTAACATAAAGTTTAAGAAAGAGAGACATTTTAGAAATTTGCCATCTAGAACACTCATTGACCATATGTGTGACTACAAATCATTTTATTAAGGCTAACAGGGAAATTTTAAAGTTAAAATTCTTTCTATTATAAAAAGGTGACGTTCTTTTTAGAACGGGACTAAAAAGAAAAATGTGCCACATAAATTGGGACAAAGGGAGTACTATATATACTACATACATATATTTTAGATGCTATACAGTATACATGTAGACACAATGCACTGTACGTCTAGATGCAGATGCATATAGGCAAAAAGTATAATTTTCTCAAGGTTTTAGAGAAGTTAAAACAAGACTAGCACTTGATATATTATTTGCTTTCAAGTGACCTTTTTCCTTTTGCGTATTAAAGTTAATCCTTTCCTCCAAGAGTTTTGCTTTTGTAAATACTCTTTGTTGTTGTCATTTTAGTAAAGGTCTCAATAGAGGTCATTTGGCTAAAAGATAACAAATTGAGTTGTGAAGTATAAAAGTATGCAGTTGTGTTGATTGATATATGAATTTTGTATGTGTAAGCATGAACAGCTAGGTGTGTCGCTTAAGAGGAACTTTTTTCCTAGATGGTGGGTTTTTAATTTTTACAAAATTTGAAGTTTCTGATGAAGCATATATGAGTATCAAGCCTATATTTTGTTCCTTTGTTTAATTTGGGATCTGAAGCATGATTGAGTTGCATCAAGAAAGAGGTCATTTTCAAACATTATGCCTTTTAAATTAGCTTTTAATAATTAATGCTATCAGTATGTTCTTCTTTTTTATGCAGAATGGTCCAGGAATGGGAAGTTCTCCAGACCTGATGACAGATTTTGAGGAGTCATTGTTGAGGCAACGGTCAAATTGTACATCAGGTTCTGGTTTGACAAAATTAAAGGAAGATCGTTTCCAAAGCCATATCCAGCATCGCCTAACTGAACTTGAAGGTAATTGTAGCTTAGACTGATGGCTCCCCTTGAATCCTTTGACATGGTTCTGCATATACTCCGGGCTTATTTGAGCAAGACGTGAAAACTTTTACATAGCGTCATTAGTTTGTGTTGCATTCATATCTTTTAGAAAGGTTTTTGCCTTTCGTTTTGAGATTTAGAGAACTTGAGGTGCTGAACCTCTTGCTAATGATATAATATTAGCTTTATTCAAATGCTTAGTGGATATCCTTTAATTCTATAGATTTGATTTTGTCATGATATTCATCAGAGTCAACCTATTTAGATTATGAGAAGGCTAATATGTATGTATACAGAGGGTCTTGCGAATCTACTACATGAAGGTAGTAGGTTTGCTATTAGCTTTGTAACCACCTTTTATTTTCCCTAAGTATCCTTAGTTTTAATTTCTGTTCACCGATTCAAGGGGTTTCCGTCTTTTAAGGAAAAAAATTAGTTAAATCTCCTCTTTTCTCACTCCTCTCGCTACTGATTTGGACTGCTCTATCAATTTAGTCGAGCTTCCTTTCTTCTCAGTAGATTTTACTTTATTGATCCACAACCTTTCTTCCCCTGTCAATTTACTTTGCTTTGCTGCAACTCTTACCTTCTAAATTTCAAATTGATTTTCATAGCTTCAAGCTCCATCTTGATGGACTGCAAAGTATGTTCTCTTTATGAGGGAATACTATTTTTTATGAGGTGTATACTATTTTTTATGAGGGAATATGTTCTTTGAAAAATCAAACTTTTGGTATTCTTCAAAAACCTAATTTGCCACAATTCTTTATTTTTTGCCACAACCTCTATGCCCCTGAGGTGGAGGTAAGGTCTGTGTACACTCTACCCTCCCCAGACCCCACATTGTGGGATTATGCTGGGTAAGTTGTTGTTATTGTTGTTGGTGTCCGGGCTAGCTTGCGCACACCTCAACAAATTCCATGGGATACCTGCCACCTCCCACCAGCAACGAGTACAAGGTAACTCTGTCAACCAAGGTTAGGACAGACGGGAAGAAATCACCTAGTGTTTTTTTGTCACTGCTGAGGTTTGAACCTGAGACCTCATGGTTCTCACCCACTTCATTAACCACTAGGCCACACCCTGAGGTACATTTTCAAGGAAAATTATTGAGAAAAATAAATCCAGCTTTCAGATTAATTTATTTTTCTTTTGGTTTCCTTATACATGGATTAGAATACAATGTTCGTACTTCCATTAATGGTCTGGGTTCAATTAGTTTAAGATAAAAAAAATAAATGATTTGCTGCAATGGAAGAACTTCAGTTTAAAAAATGATATACAATCCACAAAAGAAGAGATTGAAGTGATGGAGATGGGTCTTCCTTTCTAGAGAGAGGGAGACACTGGGAAGGGGAGAAACTGAGAAGTGAGAATTACGGAAGGAGAATTGAATGACAGTGAAAGACAAAAATGTCCTCCAATTAATATGTTCCTATATGTTCTTTCAGGGGCATTTAAGGAAAGTAAAAGTGGGGACATTGCTAACCTACTACATGGGCTAATCTGCTACTTTCCTATAGTAGGTTAGCAAGACCCATATATCCTATACCAATCAGTACAAAAATTTTAAACGATACAAATAATATTAAACTATACTTGTGATGAGTTATACTAAATTTAAAGGGGAAATACAAGCTCAAATTGATGAACGGTGAGTTATTTGACCATAAGATGATTAGACATCGTTTAAATAGCTAAACTTAGTTACTTAAATATGATTACAGCAACAACGACAAGCCTACCTAGTGAAATCCCATAGGTGGTGTCTGATGAGGGTAAGATGTACGCAAATTTTATCCCTGCATTTATGGGAAAAAGAAACTATTTCGGATAGACCCTTGGCTCAAAAGAGTAGTACTTGACGTGGGATTGCAATGACAGCAAAATAGCAAGATACAAAACAAATAAAGAAAAATAGTAATACACATTAAATAATAAGAAACTATCGATTACTAAATAATACTAAGAAGGAGAAGACGAGAGAAGGCTAGCGCCCTACCTCTCCCACACAAAGTGCGATAACACTTAGTTACTTACTAACCTTCTAATCTAATCATTGACCTCCATACTTTCCTATCTAAGGTCATGTCCATAGTCAACTGAAGTTGTGCTATGTTTTGTCTAATCACCTCCCTTATTTCTTCTTCGGCCTACTTCTACCTGTCCCAATTCATGCTATAGCCAACCTCTCGGACCTTCTTACTGGCACATCCTTACACTTCTTGTTCATATGCCCAAACCATCTCAACCTCGCTTTACTCATCTTGTCTGCCACATAAGCCACTCTCACATTGTCTCGTATAACTTCATTCCTAATCATATTTATCCTAGTATGTCCACACATCTATTTGAGCATCCTCTTCTCCGTTACCTTCAACTTCTAAACGTGGGCATTTTTGGCTGGCCAATATTTTGCCCCCAGACAACAATGTTGGTCTAAACCACTACTCTGTAGAACTTACCTTTAACTGTCGGCAATACATTCTTATAGAACAGTACCCTGGAGGTGAGTTTCCATTTCACCCACCCCGTTCCAGTACAATGTGCTACTCCATCGTCAATCTCCCCGTCTCCTTGGATTTTTGACCCAAGATACTTGAAGCTTCCTCTCTCGGGTATGACTTGTGCATCAATCTTCACTTTTACCCCTGCCTCATGTGTTACGTCATTGAATTTGCACTTCAAGTACTCTGTTTTAATCCTGCTTAACTTGAAGCTTTTACACTCTAGGGTCGTTCTCCAAACTTTCAACGTATCGTTAACTCCACCACACGTCTTTGTTTTAGTTACCAAATATTCTACTCTAATTATCTTGCTTTTTTATGTTTCAACGACATATAGTTTACGTGTGAATATGAGCAACATTGACTATAGTTTCAAATACTTCACGTGTTAAATCTTTTGCCTTGTATTTAAGAAATGGTAACCTTATTTCCTTTACAGTTGCATACATATCATGAAGTTGTTGTCAAATGAAAGTAGTCTTTATAGAACTTTTATATAAATTTGATGAATATGTCTTTCTATGAATGGTTAGTATCATTGTCAATTTCATGGTGAAAAGCTACAAAAAAACAGTAGTTATTTGTGATAGAGATGAGAAAAGGACCAAAATAGTCCCTTAAGTTTGACCATTGGATTAAAATGGTCCTTTAAATATCAAGTGGAGCACTAATAGTCCTTCAAGAATATAAAAGAGGTGCACTTTTAGACCTCACTAGCTTTTCCTGTCTAAGACTAATGGAGGGATATCAACTCAACTTTCCAATCCAACCGTTTAAAAAAATACCAAATTGCAGATAAAAGTTTGCTAAGGGTGCACGATCAAGTAATATTCAAAAATTTGAGATTTGCATTCTATCATGCTAAAGAAGAAATGTTAGCCTTTTTGGAACCACAGATTGTCAATCCACAACCAGCACCATTTCATCAATAGACCCATATGTTACTACCTCCTTTCCATAATAGTTGTCATGTTTCGCTTTTCAAGAATTAAACTATATAAATCTTGTCTAATATTTTAAAATATATTTTTTCATTAAATTGACATGAAAAAGGTTGCAACATGTCGTACTTGTCATATAGTTCTTAAATACCTAAATTTAAATATAAAATATTGAGTTGATCTAATTCAATTTTGCGTGAAAAATTTGTTAAATTGACTTTCAAAAAGGAAAACATGACTACTTATTCGGGACGGAGGGAGTAATATTTTAAATAAAGGAACTAGAGGTACCATGCAATTAACCATATTTAACTAGGAAGACACAATTTACTAATTTAACAAATATATTGTTGTGAAACCTTGATATGTGATCATTTAATGGGTGAAAGCTAGTCTCATCACAAGTATTTGAGTGCTAGTCCAAATTTTGGGTTTGAGAGGCTAAGGATAGGGTTGGACATGGTATGGTAGATATCAAATTATCATACTGAAATTGAAACTTTTTATATTGCGGTTTGAATATTATGGTATTTTGGTATGCGGCACGGTATACGGTATTTATACCAAAAAAGAATATCGAAATACCGAATACTGCACCGAAATATATAATTATATATACAATTTATATATTTTATCATAATACTAACAAATTTATAAACTAGTATTAGTAAAAAACTATTGGTTTAGACATTCTTTGACTACTGTATCTTGATTGAAATGTCCTTTTGTGTAATTGATTGACCAAGGGAATGCTTGTACTTTCTTTTGAATATTTCCACATGTTTAAGGTGTCAGTATGATGTAATTGAGATGTCTCTTGAAAAGTCGAAGTCATAATTCTCTATTATATGATTATATGTAAGTCGAAGTTGAACAAATTATGGTTACTGATTTACCATACCGTAAAATACTGAAACTGAGTTTATAAAAATCGAACCATACATAATGAATTTGGTATGATAATGATATAATATTTTTAAAGACCGAAAACATAAATTATCGAACCAAAATTTTTAATACTGTACCATGTTCACTCCTAGCTGAGGAGACTGCTGCTTTTATTTATGGTAAGCCAAAAATTAAATTAGCCACAAAACAATATGTATTTGGAAAAAGTATAAATGGAATAAACAACAACAACAATAACAACCTAGTCTAATACACAAAGTGGGGTCTGGGGAGGCTAGAATGTACACAGACCTTACCTCCACCTTAGAGGTAGAGAGGCTGTTTCCGGTAGACCCTCGGCTATAAATGGAATAAAGTAGATAATAATCCCAGTAGCAAACATAAATGGATCTTTCTCATTTTGATATGAAGAACCTTAAAATCTGTGAACTTCCTCCGCTTTTTTGGTGTTTCTGTAAGCTGTTGGATCAAACAGTTAATGTCCCTCCATTCGTCTTTGACGGAAAAAGTTAGTGCGGACTAAAAGTGCACCACTTTATATACTTGAAGGACTACTAATGCACCACTTGATATTTAAAGGACCATTTTAGATCAATTATCAAACTTAAGGGACTATTTTGGTCTTTTTCTCTGATAGAGATACTTAATTGTTACCGCTACATCAAAAAGTTCTAATGATATTATAGTTGTGTGTGCATGAACCTTTGCTAGACCCAACTTTGTGGAGTTATACTGGGTATATTATTGTTGTGCATGAACCTTTTGTTTGATCATTTGTAAATTTGGCAAAAGCATATTATTTAAATTGTATATATAAACATAATTGTATAATGAAATAATATAACATGATAATCCTATCTCAAATCTAACTTGCATCAGGCACTCAATATAAACTTTGTAAAACAGAAGATAACCGAAAAATAAAAGTATCCAAACAATTCCTAAAAAGTTCTATAAAGTGGAGAGTTTTGCTTACTAAAAATATGCATAAACAAGAGTATAGTTTCATGAATACTTGTAGTAAGTAACAAAGAAAAATAAACTTATGTGGGAGACGACTTTTTCTTACTGTTGCTTCTAAGGGTGATGATTATGCATCTTACTGATTTGTCAATCCTTTTATATAAGCTCAAAATAATCAAAATTTACTTGCTAAACTTGATCATTTTCTTCACAGATAAGATAATTAATCAGCAATTTACTTTGATAACATATGATTTTTGAAACGACTGAATCACCAAAAATTTACCAAACACACATTCAATTTAGCCATAACTTAGCATTTAATAGGATCCGAATTAAATGTCAACTTCATTTTCCAGTTCACATGCAGGTTTAAGGGCTTAGGTTGTCATAACTATATTTATTTTCCAATTCACACATTTACTATAGCCAAGATTTACCATTTAACATGATCCAAATCAAATGGCCAACTTGATTTCTCAATTTACACGTTCACACAACAGTAGTTCAAATGAACATCTAACAGCAGGTTCAAATTGCTCAATCAATTTTTGAAGGATATTTGGTAAATCAACTTCTAACATAATGTGTTCCTACTTTAAGGATAATTAGTGTCTTGACACGTGCATCATTAAAAAATTTACTATGTAAATAAAGTAAGATTTTCACTATAAATATATGCACAACAATTTATTTTCGTTTCTTATCTCTAGGACTTTGATTATTAAGGTCAGAAGTTCTATTATTTCTAAAAATATTTATCTCTTCAATCATTGGGGGAGCTAGAATCTCACTAAGATAATTAAACGCATAAAGAAATCAAAAGGATTCAACATATAGGAAATATACTTTTTAAAAATACTTATCTATACAACTTTCGGTGAAAGGGGTGTCAATTAAGTCTCCTTAAACGTGGTCTGCTATCAAAATATTGCTATTTCTAGTGAAAAAAAAGAAAGAATTAACATAAAAAGAAAACTTAAGCCGAGGGTGCGGACACAAAGTGGATTGGAAAAAGAGGAAGTCAGACAGACAACTTAAATTTTTTTAGGATCGTAAGACCTCACCCTTCCCTGTTTTGGCCCATTTGCTCCATTTATAATCCCTACACAGGGAGCAACAAAGTAAGCTAGAGTGAACCAATACTGCTTGTCCATACAAAAAACGTATTTAAAGTTGTTCTTTCTACCAACATCATAATGCCATCCTAAAAAGGTTGTCTTTTCATATGCATTAATGATCGTCGTATTGGAAGCAGCCGATGATATATGGATAATTAGAACTCTCAAAAAAATTTTAAAGCAAAAGCAACAACTCAGTTGAAGGAGAAGTCCATTTGATAGGGCAGTTATAGCTAGCAGTGACATAATGTGCATTAATTAGAAGAAATTTAGTTTGTATTACCTTAGTAAATTGAATTTAGTCTATGTTGAGTTATTGTTGGATCCTCCAAAAGTGCACTATTTTCGGAGGATCCGACATGCACCCGTCACCATTTTTAAAGGTCTTGATACAAAAACCTGATTATCTTCATTGTTATCTTTTCTGTCACACTGTTGAGTATATGAGTTTGAGTATGATCTTTTGCCGCAAGTTATGCATTTACTAGACTTAATATAGGTTTTGGTTGTTGTGAGTATAGGTGTTTGCTGAATTTTGGCTTTTTTTTTGGATGAAGTAATGAGTTTCATTAAAAAGAGAGGATCAACTAGATGCAAAATTACAAAAGCATAGTTACAAGGAGCCGAAATGACAAAAAAGAGGAGTTACCCTGACTTCTATACAATGTGCTAATCTAAAGTAAGAGTACTGACGAAGTCTCGGAAAAAAATCAGTACTAATTACACGGAACAATTTTGTCCAGAAAAAAAAGATGAAGTGAACATTTAGCTTTCAAAGAGTGATTAGGAGTTGAGGTGCCACTAAAACACCTTCTGTTCCTCTCTGTCCATAGACTTGCTGCAGGAATCATCTACCAGATTTTCTTGATTGCAAACAATAACATACCCATTGTAATCCTACAATTGGGGTCTGAGAAGGATAGGATGTATGGAGACCTAAGTTGCTTGGACTAGGGTGCGGGTGTCTGATATGGGTGTGAATCTAGAGGTAGGATCCTTCATGGTCTAAATTTTAAGATTCGGGGATACGGTTCCAAGTATGGATACGGGTGCGGGGATTCGGCTAAAAATAATTCAAATATCTAAAAATAGAGTTATAAAACCTAGATTATGAGATATTATGTGGAAAACTTGAGGAGAAAATATTAAGCAAGAGAAGAATCTAGGAAGAAGATAAAAGAAAAAGGAGTGACATAGAAATTTCTATATACAAGGTATTCCATTTTCTTCAATTTCACCTTAGCTTTTGTTTTGATTTTAAAATCATTGAATCTATTCAGAATTTCTCGATCGATTTGGTCAAAGTACCCAGAATCGATTGACCAGATCGGGTACGGATCCCACACCCACACCCACATCGGTACCAAGCAACTTAGATGGAGACCTTATCCTTACCTTGTGGGGTAAAGAGGTTGTTCCAATAGACCCTTGGCTGACTGTGCCTGTCTTAGGTTCTGTGGCACGACCCAGCTTAGGCCGAATAATCTGTAGAGCATGCTCCACATATCTGTGGCTACAGGGCAATGTTGTAAAAGATTATTAAGTTTTCCTGATTCTTTGTACAGATGTATATTTATATACCATCTGGAAACCTTTCTTGTTGAGGTTGTCTTGTGTTAGACAAGCTTCATGTAAGGCAATCCAGTTGAAACAAATTACTTTATTAGGAAGTTTGGTTCTCCATATCAATTTCCAGGGCCAAAAGTCAATCACCTAATTTAGGGAGCAGATCTGTTTGTAACAGTCCTTAACTGTGAATATCCTATTTCAATACATGGTGTCTGAAAGTTCTTTAATGTTACTATTATCTCTCATGGTACTTACTATATAATTGAACCTCTCTGTTGGTTAAAAAGAAAAGGTGTTATTTGCATGGAATTTGAATAATAGGATTATCTTGCTTACTGTTACTGTTGAGGGTAATCACTCAACAAGTTGTGATATATTTAAATTCAGTAACGCTGTATGTTATACCAGCACTTCTTACACATGTGGAAATAGCTCACACTTTCATCTTTGACCAGACTTGCCAACCAGCAGAGGCGAGGACTTGCAGTCGAAGTGCTTGCTTGAACTTTATGAATTAAAGGTAAAGGTACATGTGGAGTGGTGTTGTTTAATAAGACATATGACTGCGAATCATGATCTGTCAATTGCAATGATATATAAGGGTTCTGCTTTTGTGATTTACATGTTCGTCTAATTGTATTCAACCACACCAGTAATCTTGCAAATCAATTTCAAGATGTCCTTGCTGTTTCAAGGGAGTACTTCCTATGAATAAACAGGAGTATTTCTGACTTTTCTTTGTTAAATTTTAAAATCAAGGTGTTCTTTTAACTATTATTTACTAGCAATTCACCGAAATACTAAACTTAACTAACAGAGTTTTATTAATCGTAAGAACAATCCCTTATCTTCTTTTATTTTTATAATCACATTTGTCCCATAATTATCCAATTAGACCTGAATTTGGGATATCATAGAACAAAAATAACTTGTGACCCAAAATATATATAACAATCTTTTTGGGATACAAAACTGGTATCACGTCTCACGTGTACCTACTGCCCAGTTCAGAATTTAGCTCACGTGCTTCATTACCCTAATCCCAATAGTACCTGTCATGCTTCCAATGAGATCATTCATATCTTTTGAGATCCACCCTACAATATGGGGTAAAAAAGGACTCTTAATAAAGAAAGCATGTAAAGCAAGCCTTTCAAGTAGGGCTTGAAACAAGGGCTCGTGTTTGATTAGCTAGTTGGCAAGGCAATAGTTTACCAAGGTGATGCTCAGTAGATGGTTCGAAAGGATCAAATCATCGTAGCTCAACAAATTGAACTAAAGATACCGTCTATTGTGAAACTATTCCATCTTCATTATAGTTACCCTGGGAGTATTTTTTTTTCTTCTGCATCATCTGTGCCTGTGCACAGTCTAACCACTACCTATTTGAGCTTCTAATTTTTGGTTGTAGAAGTGGTGTAGGTGGTTGGCTTTGGATTGTCTTCTCATCGTTATTTCTACTTTCCAGTTAGCAGATTTACAACACAAAGTTCGGTCTGAAGTGAGTTCTGAATACTGGCTTCGCCTGCATTGCGCTAATCCGGACAAGCAATTGTTTGACTGGGGGATGACACGATTGCGACGCCCTTTATATGGTATAGGAGATGCCTTTGCTGTCGAATCTGATGATCCATTGAGGAAGAAGCGTGATGCCCAGGTGAATGATAGATGCCACGGAGCCTTTGTCAATTGTGCCATATATATGATTTCTGCAGTCATCAAGTTAATGTTTTTAAGCACAACCAGTTTAGATGCTTTCTTTCTCCTCCCAATGTCAGAAATGGAGATTTGATCTTGATGTAGTTACGTACAAATAGTCTTAGTCATGTCTATTGGTAAAGCTGAGAAGAGAGCTATGCTGAGAATTTAGTATTTTAAGAATGTCCACTGCCTTACATTCTTGTGACTCCTTGATACGAAGCTTTTGAAAGAAAATTTTACAGAATTTGATGTCAGAAGCCTGTTGGTAATAACAACAAAATTTTGCAGAGGTTGTCGAGATTAGAAGAAGAGGAAAGAAACCGTGTCGAAACTACGAAAAGAAAGTTCTTTGCTGATGTACTCAATGCAGCACGTGAACTCCAATTACAAGTACAGGCTGTTCAGAAGCGGCGAAAACAAAGGAACGACGGTGTTCAGGCATGACATTATTTACTTTTTCCTGTTTGTTCTACTGTCCATTCATTTATTCAACTCCCTGTGCATAATTGACAAATACCATGGGCCAATGAGAGTTGTGACCTAGAGAGTGGGAGTGGGTGCAGTCTTCACCTGTTATACTCTTAGACATGTGCCGGATTTTTTCTTACTTGGCTAAACTGAAGTCAATCTCTACTTCATAGGCTTGGCATGGAAGGCAAAGGCAACGGGCTACTCGAGCTGAGAAACTGAGGTTACAAGCACTGAAAGCTGATGATCAAGAAGCTTACATGAAGATGGTGGAGGAAAGCAAGAACGAAAGGTTGACAATGCTTCTAGGGAAAACAAACGAGCTCCTGGGTCGGCTGGGAGCTGCTGTTCAACGGCAAAAAGATGCTGATCATGATGGCCTTGAATCTTTGGAAGGTTCAGATGCTGAAATGGTCGCTTCTAAGACTGATACTCCTGGGCAGTCGCTTCCTGAGGAAGAAGAGGATGTACTTGATGATGAGTCAACTCATGATGTGAAGACTAGTGACTTACTTGAAGGTCAGAGGAAGTACAATTCAGCTGTACATTCGATCCAGGAGAAGGTAAAGAGGCACCCCTCTTCTCTGTTATCCTTTACTTTTAATTTCCCGGGATTATTATTGTAGAGTTGTGCCTGAGATTCAGATCGAATTGATGTTTAGTAGCAAAAAGTGGACCTTCCAGAGGTTTTCTAGATTCAGATTCTCATCCTTTCTCCTAGGTCTCTGGTCAATGTGCTTGAGTTTCTTATTTATTGTGACCGAGTGTCTTCTCATTTCAAAGCAGTGTTTCCATATTTTGGGGCTTGGTGTTGATTATTTCAGATAATCTTGTCAACATTTTATTACTCATTACTGGTGTTTGGTTGTTACAAAAGAAAATCCATCTTTGATGTAATCACGGATGTTATTTAAGTGTAATCAATTAGATTCTGCTGTTCTATTGTGTACTGAGAATACATCGTTAAACTGACTCGTCCCTTAAGTTTCTGTTCTTACTTCCTTTGTTTGATGGAAAGATTGGACCTTACATGATGCCAATATTATCTGAATTGAATGACTATCAGGTATGTTGTTGTTAGATTCTTTTTACGTTCCACCACTTTATGTCGTGGAGCTGAGGTAATTAAAACATAGATGTGTTACCTCTTTTTGTTGGTGGCATTTTCCCGTTTTGCCTCCATCTCAGCTCCGCCATTTGAGTTTTATGATATATTTTCTTTTAAATTTTAAGAAGCTAGGAATCTGTACTAGTTTCATACCAACAATTTTGATATCTGTTCTCCAATCCCAAAAATAACATGCTCATATGCCCATTATTTGTTTCTAATCTCAGCTGACTGATGTACAAGGATCTATATCTTATATGATCTCCACCAACGAACTTCATGGCAATTGCAATATACTAGCTGTTTCCCTTTCCTACAACTCAAATCCTATCAGTATTTCCATCCTCTTTTTTTTTTGTTATTGATGCTGCAAATCTAATGTAGTATTCATATTTGTAGGTTACGGAGCAACCAGTTATGCTTCAGGGTGGAGAATTAAGACCATACCAGCTGGAGGGGCTTCAATGGATGTTGTCTTTGTTTAATAACAACTTAAATGGAATTTTAGCTGATGAAATGGGACTCGGGAAAACGATCCAGACAATTGCTTTAATTGCTTACCTCTTGGAAAACAAGGGTGTAAGTGGTCCCCACTTGATTGTGGCTCCAAAAGCTGTACTACCTAATTGGATTACTGAATTCTCAACATGGGCTCCTAGGTATGCACCAGTCTCTCTCTCTCTCTCTCATGCAGGGAGCACACATGGATTTTGTCTGTTAATAGGTGCACTGTGCATCACATTTCATGGGACTTTTTTCCTTGTTGCAGCATTGTTGCTGTTCTGTATGATGGTCGTCTGGAGGAAAGGAAGACACTGAGGGAGGAGTTGACAGGAGAGGGGAGGTTCAGTGTGCTGATCACGCATTATGATCTTATCATGAGAGACAAAGCATTTCTGAAGAAAATTCATTGGCACTATCTGATAATTGACGAAGGGCACAGATTGAAAAATCATGAATGTGCTCTTGCACGGACACTTGTGTCAGGGTATGTGAGATGTAATTTTTGGTTTGTTAATTTGCTAATGTTTAATGTTAACCAAAAAGGGGAGGAATAATAGCTTATGATGATAATCTTCTTAATTATGAGTTTTAGATTTGCTCCTCTCAGCTTATTTTTAGCACTCATCTTTGCTGATGAAGGTATAATCTGACACAGTAGCACATAATCTAATGAGTAATTGGTTTTATCTAAAAATAAATAATTGTGAAATATGCCAAAATCAGGAAAATCATTATTCTTGGCAGTTCAAGAATAAAAGATTGGATGCCTGGAAGCATTCTCTAATTGATGAGGTGTGTAATATTTGCAGCTATCGGATTCGACGAAGACTCCTATTGACAGGTACCCCAATCCAAAACAGCTTACAGGAGTTGTGGTCTCTTCTCAATTTTCTTCTTCCAAACATCTTTAATTCCGTGGAGAATTTTGAGGAGTGGTTTAATGCCCCCTTTGCGGATAAGTGTGATGTCTCTCTCACTGATGAAGAGGAACTATTGGTTATTCGCCGGTTGCACCATGTAGGTCTTGGTTTATTAATCACTACTATACACTTCTGTCCTGCCTATTGAGTATTTGATGCACCTTTACAGATGCACTTTCTACTTTCCCTACCTAACGCTTTTGACTACTTTTAGGTGATAAGGCCATTTATATTGAGGAGGAAGAAGGATGAAGTGGAGAAATTTCTTCCTGGGAAAACACAAGTTGTTCTTAAATGTGATATGTCTGCATGGCAGAAAGTATACTACCAGCAGGTCACCGATGTCGGGAGGGTTGGATTGGATTCTGGTGAGCAGTAGCTGCCCTCCATAAAATGTTACTCTTAATCATTCCTTTTATACATGGTTGGAATTCTTTTTGGGTGTTTGGTTTTCTTTGTTGGGGGGGGGAGCGTATGGATTTTTTATGGAGAGGG
>JACEIK010002775.1:93939-115619 GCA_018107945.1 Datura stramonium | reverse complement strand
CCTCTCTGTTCTCTGCAGATCTGTTGCTCTGAAATCTACATCCTCAGTGATGCCTTATATAAAATCTTCTGCTCTTTTTTTCCTTTTTTGCCCCCCTGATTAGTCTTTTCACAAAAGCAGCAATCTGTACGGACTGATGTTAGCCAAACAGAATAAATTTGCTGACAATGTGACTTTGCAGGAACTGGGAAGTCTAAGAGTCTGCAGAATCTCTCCATGCAACTAAGGAAATGTTGTAATCACCCATACCTATTTGTGGCCGAGTATAATATTTGTCGAAAGGAGGAGATAGTCAGAGCATCTGGAAAATTTGAGCTTCTTGATCGTTTACTACCCAAACTTCGCAGAGCTGGTCACAGGGTCCTCCTCTTCTCACAAATGACCCGCCTCATGGACATTCTTGAAGTTTATCTGCAGGTTCATGACTTCAAGTATCTTAGACTTGATGGCTCAACCAAAACAGAGGAACGAGGGAGTTTGCTAAAGCAATTTAATGCTCCTGACTCTCCTTACTTTATGTTTCTTTTGAGTACTCGTGCCGGAGGACTTGGTCTGAATTTACAAACAGCAGATACTGTGATAATCTTTGACAGTGACTGGAACCCTCAAATGGACCAGCAGGCAGAAGATAGGGCACATCGGATTGGGCAAAAAAAAGAAGTCAGGGTTTTTGTGTTGGTCAGTGTTGGATCAATTGAAGAGGTCATATTGGAGCGTGCAAAACAGAAGATGGGCATTGATGCTAAGGTCATTCAGGCTGGCTTGTTCAATACAACATCTACAGGTTTGTCATGCACACAAATGTAGTTTTAGAGAACCCGCCACACCTCCAGGCCCATGCCTTCTTTACTTTTCTTATGGGAAAAGAAACAAATTTATGTAATAGCTATGCCCAGTTCTTTATTGCCTTGTTGACCGGACAAATCAGGTTGGATTATGAGAAAAAGTTTGCCTTTACCAAGTTTTACCTGTGTGCTCTTAACATGTTAGTACTAATACCTTTTGTTGACATGCATCAAGCGTGCTTTTACCAAGTTCCACCTGTGTACTTTCAACATGTTAGTATTGTGAATGCTGACTGATGTTTTTATCCATGGTCTTTCTTTTCGATCCTCATCATAACAAATTCCAACTTGACATTATTTGTTCATGCAGCTCAAGAAAGGAGGGAGATGTTGGAAGAGATCATGCGTAAAGGTACAAGCACCCTTGGAACAGATGTGCCAAGCGAAAGAGAGATTAATCGTCTTGCAGCCCGCTCCGACGAGGAGTTTTGGCTGTTTGAGAAAATGGATGAGGAGAGAAGGCAAAAAGAGCGTTACAGATCTCGTCTCATGGAAGATCACGAGGTGCCAGATTGGGCTTATGCTACACCTGACTCTAAGGAAAAGGGAAAAGGATTTTTATATGAAAGTGCTAATCTCACTGGAAAGCGACGTAGAAAAGAAGTGGTTTATGCCGATTCTTTAAGTGATGTACAGTGGATGAAGGCTGTGGAGAATGGAGATGATTTCTTTAAGCAATCAGGTAAAGGTAAGAACAGGGACCATCAGTCCGTCTCAAATGGTGAATTGCCTAGTGGCGATGCTGAAGCGGAGAGGAACGGACAGGACTTTAAGCCCGAAACTGTGTCTTTGGTGAGCGAGGCAACAAGTGAAGATACCTTTGGAATAACTCCCAAAAGGTTCAAATCCGAGAGTGCGAGTTCCATGAGAAACGATTATTACGACTTGGCTAGCAGTAGTTTGGACGGATTATCGTGGAAGACTCACAAGAGGAAGAGATCAAGCTTAGTATCCTGAGGTTGCGGTATTAGAACCTAGGAATTATTAGTGGACGTAGGGGACACTTTGGAAGAAAATGGCTTTGACTATGAGCAATTTCAGAGCTAAATATGGGTCAAGTCTGTTCCGCTCAGTGTCTTACATGTATACTAGCATCTCATAGGTTTTAGGTTTTGCATTTGCTACTAGTTGATTGTGCAGTAGCGGGGAAATTTGGAGATATCAACTGGTGTACCATTATCTTTTTTTGCTACAATTCTCAATTATTCTTATTTGGAGTTGATGCTGGATCAAGTTTCAGCAACTTGGCAGCCATTTGCAGCATATTTTCAAGTGTATGTTTCGAGTTAATTTACTGGAGTATCCCTGTACTTGCCGTTGAGTGTTTTACCGACCTAGAATGTGGCATTGTAGTGCCTACAACAACATATCCCACTGAGAAGTAGGAAATACCAGAAACAAACAATATGAGATTTTGATTGGTCCTAGGGGAAAAATCAGGGCCTTGAATCACACTTAGAGAACTTGAGTGAGAAAGCGCATTCACCTAGCTTGGTAACAGGATAATTCAGGGGGAGACTGGGTAATCATACCGGGGGATCAACAAAACTGCTTCCAACACAATTAGTTTCCCGATCCACAAACGTTCAGAATCACAACCAGAAATGAATAATGAAAATAAGCACATTCTTTAGGAAAAACTAGCAACAGTTCAAAATAAGAACAAAACAAGTGAATGCATCACAGGAATAAAGAAGACGAGATTACCAAGTCTACATAACATAAAAAAGTTTAAAAGACATAAATAGTTGTTCTCTCCCGTACCCTACATAATTCAGCTAAACCTAACTTTGACCAATAAGGCAACAGTTCATTCCACCAAATTTAAATGACTGGTGGAACTATATGTTAGACCACTTGCTGGAGGAACACAATATGGCCAGCTTGGCAAAAAGAAAAATGGTAAAACCAAAACTGCAACATGCAGAAGTCATCAAGTACCGGATTCTAATTGCTATCTGGTGCGTCAAGACTCTCCTCTTGCTTGACATTCAGGTTTTTGAGTTTTGATTCTAGTTCATCCTCACCGTCTTTGCCCTCATCTCCAGATTCTTCCTCCTCATCTTCTCCTTCCGGGTCATTATCTTCCAGGGATGCAAGCATTTCAGGAGATTTCTTAAAGATCTCTTTCAACTCATCAACACCTTCTTCTGAGATGAAATTCCCATTAACATTTAGTAATTTAAACTCATCTTTGTGCAGCACAGTTTGAGCCAGCACTCTAGCCCCAGCCCTCCTTAGTGCATTGCTGCTCATATCAAGTTCAATCAGATGGCTTTGTTCTTGCAGAGCCTTAGCAATCTGAATTGCACCTTCATCCTTGAGTTCATTCTCAGCCAAGCTTAGCTTGGAAAGAAGCTGCTTTGCAGCTATACAAGAAGCTATTGCTGGAGCAGCTTCAACAGTAATATCATTACCTGCCATCTCCAAGACACCAAGCGAAGGGGCTGAATCTTTAAGAGCGTTAGCTATTGCAATTGCTCCTTCATCCTCTAAATTAAGGTAGCTAAGGTAAAGTTCAGTAAGATTTTCATGCTTGCTCAGTGCCTGACTCAACACAAGACCAGCTTCTGGACCAAACATATTGTCCCGCAAATCAAGCTTTTTCAAATGGGAGCACATCCCAAGTGCTTCACACAAGGCACTCCCTCCTTGAGAGCCTACCCTGGTAGAAGAGCACCTGAAGTCTTCCAATAAAGGGGAGCGCTTCACAATTTCCGCAATCGCAACAGCCCCTTCATCACCTGTCATATTATTATGAAAATGAAGAACCTTAAGCTTCTCGGTGGAAGGAACTAGCTCGCTAATAGCCCTTGCAGCTTCCTTTGAGATCCCATCATTCATCAAAACTAATTCTTCCAAGTTGGTCTGAGACTGAAGGAGCTTTCCGAATGCTCTAACTCCCTTCTCACCCAGAGCATTGTCAGACAGATTCAGAAACTTCAAGTTAGAACCTTCCAGAGCTTCTGAGAATATATTCATGACATCAAGTGCTTCTGCCTCAACTCTTCCAGCAACAAAATCTGACAAATCAACTTCTTTCAACTGATCCTTCAAGGATGCCAAGATAGGGCCTGCAATATGTGCTGCATCCATACCAAAGCTTCTATTGCTGAAACAAATTTTGCTGAAAGAGTTTCCAGGCTCCTTTAATGGCTTTAAAAGTTCTTGAGCCTCTTCCGCTTCAATAAAAGACCTTTGACCTTTTGAAATATCGAAAAAGGTCTCCTGAACAGTAGGAATCACCTCTGAAATTGAAATCTCCTTGTCCGCTGAGCTGGGGATCTTTTTTAGAATTTCCAGGATAAGCTTGCTGCATTCCTTGGCATAAAGTTGCACAGCGGAACTCCCATCACCATCAGGCTCCTTCTCATAATGTTGATTAGCAATGGTAAAAGCTGCATCTTCAATTTGTTCAGCATTTTTGGCAGCATCTTCCTTGGATAGACTGCGGTACTTGCGGGTGAAAATGGTTGGACTAGAAAGATTATTCGTCATTTTTTCCACCAGCATTTTTCTTGTGTTCTCACTTGGAGGCCACAGTTTAATTGAAAATGGTCTGCGCTGAGAATTCGGTGATGTGGCATCCATCGGAAGAAAACCTAGAATCAAGACTGTATAAGCTAATACAATGGAGAATGCCTCAGTTGCCATAGAAATATAAAGTAATTATCTTTCAAGAAATGGTAACTACTATAAGACTCATCTCTGGCAGTTAAAAGACATAACAACAAAAACAAAGTAGCTGCGCAAGAACAAGTTTTTGAACACCT
The DNA here is from genome assembly GCA_018107945.1 of Datura stramonium. Taxonomy (NCBI): domain Eukaryota; kingdom Viridiplantae; phylum Streptophyta; class Magnoliopsida; order Solanales; family Solanaceae; genus Datura; species Datura stramonium. The sequence goes on along the minus strand of JACEIK010002775.1, from coordinate 111,001 downwards.
TCTCCACATAAAACAAACTAATATTAAATCATACGGAAACCAAATTTCAAGAGTTCAAATTCTTCCTCATAGACAAATGGGGTACAATTTTATGACAAGTCAATATTTTCATTGCAAAATACGAAGCAGGTGTCAGAAGATCGAAGAAGTTTATATGACTGAATCTGAGTAGTCCAGTCATCCATCATCGGAAATGAGATTTGAGTTTTCTATTCTTTTATAAACCACCTTGAAATGCACCATATTCATATCCAACAATGTAAAAACACTCAAAACCAAAAATGTAACAATCGACAGGTGTATTCCACTTCACCATACTATATATAACACATAAAACTTTCTTGGATACCAAAATACTACACATTACCGGAGAAAATTATGAGCTGAGCAGCAAATATACAATTTACAAAGCCGCTAAAAACATCATAAACTTGTACTACTAAATAAAATCCATCTTTTCCCCCTACAAACATAAAAACTTTATACCCAACAGTGGGGTGCAGCTTTCTGCAATAACTGCGACCTACTCTACTCTTACTCTTAACTCATATAGAGATTAAAAAAAAATCAAAATATAAATACTTCTACTTTGTCTGCACATACTGTCACGTTGGTGTTATCTTCGCACCCACTAACTTAAAATCATCGATTTGTCTCTAATGATGATTTTGTCTCTAAACCCCAAATAATAACATGAAACCACATTAAACCAAAAAAAAATTACTAAAACACAGCACAGATCTGTGAAAAAAAAGAACTTCAGCAATGAACACATGACAAAAAAGTAGATACATACAGACCAAATGCGCAAAAACCCTAGAAATGACGAGAAAACTAAAAGGCAAAACAAAACCCTTTCTGATTATCTTTAGTGTGAGTTTATATTCTGACTCACCGGGAAACAACGAGGGAGAATGTGTGAGTTCGACGCGCCGGCAGAGAGAGTGTTGAGGGAAAATGGGAAGGAACTGAAGAAACTCTCAATTGAAAGGAGCGACTAATGTGTGTGGAGAACAGTGTTCTGTATTCTCCTCTTCTTGTACTAGGGGGATAACCTAATTTGTAGAATATTTTAGTTTGAAATGTCAAAATAATAAAAAAGAAAAAAAAAAGAAAAAAGGAGCATTTTGATTGAAGATTAAATTATTACTTTTGTTTATTAGCTGACTTTACCGTAGCTATTTACAGGGACAAATATGCCCCCGACGTTAACAAAGTATGCAAAAATGCCCCTATTTTGGATGGAATCCCCCAAATCAAACAAAAATATCTAATTTTTCTCAAATAATCCACTGCTCTCTTTTAATCCGACCCGACCTACTAAACTAAATAACCATATCAAATTGAACTCCAATTATAAATACCCTAGCCCAATTATAAATAACCCGCCCCAATTATACACTGCCCAAACCTTTTTAATCTCTAACCCCGACCTCCTCATTCTTCTTCACATCTAATCATTCTTCTTCACGAAATAGTGAGTTGACCTTTTGATTTACCCGAAGATTTTTTGATTTGAAAACATTTAAATTATTTACTTCCAGTGATGTTGGGAGATTCTAGAAGTTCTTTGATGGAAACATCTAACTTCTCCAATATCTTAATCTCCAAGGGCAAGTAGGCATCAGAGCTTGAAAAAAAGATGCAAACAGTCTTGAGCAACAACGTTGTCATCTATGATAAATTTAATGGAGAAATTTCAGGTGGGGATGTTGTCGTCTCCATGATCGATGTGAATTTTGATTTTTTGGTTGGATCTGTCGTCGACGTCGGACATTGAAACGATGACGTATATGTCCATCTCGGTGAAGAAGTTGACCTTGTTGAGATCTTTACTAGACATAATATTTATTTCTAACATTCGATATTTCATAGTTGTGAATTTTTTTTAGCAGAAGAAAGAGGAGATATGAAGAAGAAGGAGGATGTTGGGGTTAGGGACTAAAAGAGTTTACGTTGGGTATAATTGGGGCGGGTTATTTTAATTTGATTGGGTATTTTAATTTTATGAATTTAAAATCAATGACATGGTCCATTTAAGTAATGCCACATGCAAAAAATGGTATTGCAAAATTTTAAAAGTTGTTAAAAAATAATGGCATCGATAGACACTTTGGGTAAATGCAGTAACATAAATAAGCTCAACTATTAATGGATGGCATGGATGAGCCTTTTCTGAAAGTACGATGACATATTTGAGGTTTTTCCCTTATCTTATTTTCTCACTAATAATCTCTAAATACATGTTATTTAATTTTTATATATTATGTATTATTGTACTTGTCCAATAATTTATATCCAAGCAGTTAACTATTTATCATAACTATCAACTCTTTCCATAAAGTTTTCCTCATGTATCTTCTATATATTGCATATTATTGTAATGTCTAGCTTAAAACAGTTGTATATTGTGTAAAGACAGTATTGAATTTTTGAAAAAAACTAACCAAGTTTAAGTAAATTGTAATGGCTTCCCTGCATTAAAATAGTAAAAAAAAAATTATATATACATGTAAAAACGTGGATCCCATTTCGTATCTTCAAAGGTTATTAGAGAAGTTGTTTTTTTCAAATAAGGGTCAGGATCATTTCAAGTACTCATATACTTTCTTTTATTTTCTTAAGTTAGTGTAACATCTAATCTAATTACTCTATTCTGCTATGTCTTCACTTTAATTCATAACATATTTCCTATTCGTAATATTTACTAAAATAACTAATTTAATATAAAAAGTTATTATTTTAAATTTTCGAAATATAATTAACTATATTTTTACCTTTATTTTTGTTTAATGAATAAAAAAATTAGTATAGTAATGAATAATATATTAAATTGAATAAAAGAACAAACAAGGGCTATTTAATAAATTATTTTTAAATATTTTTGAAGTGTAAAAAATATATGACAACTAAAATGAATTGAGCGAAATACTTGAAATTAAAGTAAACTATAAGTATTCACCGGATTATAAAATAGTAGTTGAAATTAAAATTTCTTAAAATACTTGAAATTAAAAAGTAAGCTAAGTATTCATTGAATTTTAACGAAGATCAAGTTTGTACTTTGTTTCATTTAAATATTTAAGCTAATATAAGTTTGATTTAATTTTAAATATATCAAATCAAATTTGATAAAAGAATAAGTATTTCTTGAGCTTAATTTACGTATTTTGACAATATAATATCTTTATATTTTTAAATTAATCAAATTAAATTTAATTAATTATAATAGATTCTTACTTTTAAATTATCAATTAATAGTTAATATTGTTATTCATTTTTTATATTCTAAACAAGAATAGGAAAAGAATTCCTTTTAAGTAAGTTATCTCTTGTAAAAGATATTAATAAATCCCATTAAAATATTATATTTGGGGAATTTGAATTTTCACAATTTTTATATTCATGTAAAAATTAATAAAATAAAATTTTAGATACAAAATACGGTACATTAATCATGTTTTGAACATATAAATTATTAGCAATTAGAGAAAGTAAGAAATTTATTTGTATATTACTTATTTTTTATAAATAAAATTATTTAATTATAAAAACAAAGTAATAAATTAATCGGATTACTATTTAGAAAAAAAATAAAAAAAAATAAAAATTACGTAGTCGATTAATATTGATAAGATCAAACTTTGAAATATAACAGAATATGACCAGAAATGAATTTGCTATGTAACTATAGATATCAAATATATATATATAACTTTCATAAGTGAATTTAAAATTTAATCTAAATAGAAATTTTTAAAATACACTTAATCTGCAGAAGATGGAAGGAAGAAGGAAGCTACCTGTTTCAATGTTCTGCGCCAGGGAAGTGAGAGGAGTTCAGTGACCTTTTCTATTTCTAGATTTGAGTTGTTTCTCTTTTGTTTCTTTGTATTGAACCAAAGATTGTTTTGATTTTTTTTGGGCCTTCTGTTTTGTTTTGGTTTTATTAATAAAATGGGCTATCTGATAGCCTCCTTTATGTTTAAAAAATACACTTATAATTTGAGATTATGCATAATCTTTTATTAAATTGACATAAATAATATAGAAAGTACTTATTAACTATAGAGTATTGCTGCCGGGAAAAAAATAAAAAATAAATATTTGTGTCATGCTAATAATCTTTTAGTTTATCAGTTTAAGATGAGTTATATGTTGAACAACGTGTGATAATGAGATGAACTTCTTAATTTTAATTTTTACTTGTGGCAATAAATTAAAAGTACTGGTCTTTAAGAGAATTAATATATAAAGACTCATGATTATTTATATAACTCTATTAAATCTAACAAATAAATTACCTTTGAATTCTAATAACTTTATGACATTTATGTGATAGTAAATGCAAATTAAATGTTAAATCTTGAATGTTTTACAACTTAGAAAATGAAGGTTCCCATAATTGATATCAACAATTCTTGAAAATATTTTTTTAAGTTAATTTATTTTTGTGTAATATTTTATTTATGCTAAAATTTTGATTGAGACAAATAAAATATTGGTCAAAATGCTATAAAGTATTTTTATGAACAACCTTTTAATATTTTTTAGATAAAATAAAATAATAGCAAAAATTAATTTTCCCTATATTTTATTAATTTAAAATTTATAATCAGTTATATTGGGGCTTATATGGGCCCTAAATTATGTAGTTATTATTATATTTATTTATTATATAGAAGAATGAAGCTAATAATGATCAAGGGCAAAAAATAATTTTGCTCAATAATATCTTCTATTAAATGATTAAATATAGAAGTACACATTCTTTCATTCTCTTAATTATATTTTTTTCTAACTTCATATATACTCTTAAAATTCATATAAACTTCTTTTTAAAAAATAACTTACGCAATTTGTTTTTTCAAATTTTTAACTTCTTAAACAATTTGATTAATAGTCAATTTTTGAATTCCCATCTCACATTTGATCCATGTTTAAGATAAGTCAACAAGTTATGCTTTCTCATTGAAATTATCCTCTAAATTCAAAAAGATAAAAATAAGAAAAAAAATAGAAATCTTCTCCATCAGTTGAGGAATCAGATACCGAAACTAATTAATTTTGTAAAATAAATAGTATATTAAATTGAGATCAAAAGAATTTATAAGGTTAATTAAATTAAATTATTAATTTTAATTTAAAATAAAACGAAAAGACGAACCAATATTGTTACTTTGAGCCGTTTGTTGGTTATATTTAATATCCTTTTGTATAATTTTAGAGATCATTCTGCATATTTTAAAATAATAATTAAAAGCACAATCAAAATTATCCACATTTTAATCAATTATATTATTAATTTAAATATTTAAAAACTAATTTAATATTTGAACTAATGTGAGGCGATTCAATTTTGAAGTTACCGAATCAAATTTTAAATAAAAAGAATAAGTATCTTTTGAGTCAATTTACATATATCGATAATAGAATATTTTATATTTTAAATTAATCAAATTAAAGTTTAATTAATTATAATGTAGTAACTTACTTTATTATTCAAGTTATCAATTAATGCTTAATATTGCTTCATTCTTTTGTCTAAATAAGATTGGAAAAAGAATTTCTTTTTAAACAAGGTATCTCTTTTAAAAATATTAATAAATTTCATAAAAATATTATATATGATACATTTAGTACGAACTATTACATTGATCATGTTTTGAACATATAACTTATTATCCTTAGATAAGTAAATGAATTTTGCTTTGCACCTTGTAAATATTTATTTTCTTGATAAATAAAATGCCAACTATAAAAAAAAAGGAAGAGAAGTAAGAAAATGAATTTGAGCATATTACTTTTTAGAAAAAGATGAAAAAATAACGAATGCATAATATGATATGAAAAATTATATAACCAATTAATATTGTTAAGAATAAATTTTAAAATAAAAGTTCACATTGTTATATAATTCTATTAAATCTAACAAATAAATTATCTTCAAATCCTAATAAACTTATTTTGTTATGCGATAGTAAAATGTAAGCTAAATGTTTGATCCTAAGTGTTTTATAACTTAAAAATAAATATTTTCATAATTGATACCAATAATTCTCAAAAATATTTCTAGGTTAAATTCTTGTATTATAATATTTTTATTTATGCTGAAGTTTAGTTAGGACAAATAAATTATTGATATTTACGAGCCTAGGATGAATTATGAGTTAAATTACGTATTTAATTAAATATTAAAAAAACAAAAAAAACATGTAATTTAATTAAAATTAATTTAAAATTTATGTCAGTTATAATGGGCCGTGAGCGGACCTTGAATTATCTAATAATATTACTAAGTTCAAAAGTTACCTTATAATAAAAACAATGCAACAATTGTAATTAATTTTTTATTTATATGTTATATATATGAATTTGCTTGCATACATTGAGTTGAAGAAAAATAAAGTAGATTTCAATGTGTATCTTTTATGTATATCAATGAAGGAGAATAAATATATGTCATCAGTTTAATTTTGAACGACGAACATTCATCTGAATGTAAGCAGATTGTCGATATACATGACAGTGATATAGTCTCGTTGTATGTCTCGTATGTATATCAGTATATCAAACACATTTTTTGGTATTTCTAATATAATATCCGTCTAATATCGCATCTATTGTGCATATACACTGAAATTAAAGAAGTGAGTATACACTGATATACAAATGGATATGCACTTAAATTGTTGAAACTTCTGGTTGATTTTACTTGAAATAAATTCGTTGAAACCATCTTTAAGATGCTCCAAATCATATACCATATATGGACTACCAAAGATATTGTTTCTCAAATGCCCACTCGAAACCAAATTCAATTGCGAAAACTTGATTTTTAAATCGAAGCTTCTTTAATGGAGTTTCTGTTTTTCTTCTCCAAATTTCAAAATCATTAACACCATGGTTAAAAGAAATTATGATAATTTTTCTTAATTCAAAAGTCTATCAAAATCATTAAAAATATTTAACGATTGGATCTCTTTCTTTTTGTCCTTAATTTGTTTCATTTGATAATAAATATTATCATCACAAAAAATGATAGTGAGGGAATTAATAACTTTTTGAAACCTATTTTGTGTGACAAACTCTTCCTAATTATATGAGACTTTTCGTGCTTTCACTAACATGATATTTAAATTTGGATTTTGTTTAATTTCATAAATAATTATTTTTTCAATTTTTAATGGAAAAATATGTTGTTTCTATTTTACTCTCTCATCATAATTTTTGTTCCGTTTTATAGTTTATTTTTTCTATAAAATAATTCTTCATTCTCTTACACTCAATACCCAAACATATAGCTGACACAATAGATTCTTCTACTTTAATTTTTTGTTTATTCTTTTTCAAAATTATTACTTTTTTTTTTCTGTCTCCATGCTTGCCGATGTGTAGATGAACAAGATGAAGAAGCTAATTAGTTGTAGGGCAACGATGAACAAGATGAATTCGTCCAATAAAATGAAGAAGAAATAACTTTTTTTTAAAAAAAAACATAAGATGCTTTTAGCTTGAGCAAACTTTTAAGAAAACTACTCATTCCTGGAAAGTAAAATATATTTTTACCAATTTACCCTTAATTAATACCTTGAAAAATATGTAACTCTTTAGTATTTTCTTGATTATGCATATAAAACTCTCTCCATTTAAACAAGGTTAAAATTGAAAGAACATCATTAATATCTTCTTGATTATGTAAAACACCACTTATTTTGAGACAAAATCAAAAAGCTAAAAACACCACTCATTTTGAAACGAATGAAATATGAAAATAATGTAATTTGGGAGNCAATAACTTAGCATAGAACTCCTAAAACAATAATAGTTTAGTTGGATTTGGATGTTAACTCTGCAATTTTAATTTTAGAGTGTGAAAAATATTGTAGTGCATATTACGACTTATGTAGTGAAAGAGAGAGTTTGAGACAAAGAAAAATATTCTAAGTTTTCAACTAATTGACTATACAAAAGAGAGTATTTTATGTTGAAGGAAAGTGTTCTCTTGATGGAGCTTTGAACTCTTCAACTAATCCAGAGTTGTTTGAGTCATATGATGTTGTTCAACTGTTGTATCTTGAAAGGGATAAGTCAAGAATATTATTGTTCGATCGGTGAGGATTATACCAAAGTGGACTTTGAAATTAATCACCGATCTTGAAGAATAAGAATGTGAAATTAAGAAGATGAAGATTGTAGATGAAGAGAAGAGATAACAGTAGTTTTTAATTCATGAAAATTTGAGTTCTAATCAGTAGCATATAGGTATATATACACATCCTTCAACACATACTCTCAACTGTTTTCCTAACTAACTTGTTAACCACTTTAACTAACTTTGTGATTAGTTAGTTAATAGCGAAACTAACAGCTAACTAACAGCTCCTAACAGCTTACTTAACAGTCCCCTCAAGTTAGATGGCATAAAAATATTGATCACATCTAGCTTGGATATTAGAAACTCATGTTGAACTCTATTGAGTCCTTTAGTAAGAACATCTGTTGGCTGATCCTTGGTGTGAATATACTCTATCTTGATCAACCCCTTTTCAATTTTTCTCTCTTATAAAATGACAAATCAATTTATATATTTGGTTCTCTCATGGAACACTGGATTAACTGCTATTTGAATAACAGCTTTGCTGTCAGTATGTATAGTTACAAGCAATTGTATTTGAACTCCAAGATCTCTAACTAATCCTGTTATCCGTGTTAACTCAGATACAGTGGCTGCAATGCTTCTATATTCAGCTTCTGCTGAACTTCTTGAGATTGTAGATTGCTTCTTTGATTTCCGATATATTAGTGAGTCTCCAAGTTTTACCATAATCCAGTAACTGATTTTCTAGAAAATGAGCATGATGCTCAATCAGCATCACAGTAAGTTGTAACTGTATCCTTCCTATTGCTTGATAATAAGATTCCTAGACCTGGTTGTTGCTTGATGTACCTGACTATCCTTAGGGCAGCTTCAAGATGAGACCTTTTTGGTTGTTGAAGAAACTGACTAAGTGTTTGTACACTATAGGCTATGTCAGACCTTGTTACAGTTAGATACAACAACTTACCAATCAATCTCTGATAACTAGCTTTATCTTCTATTAATTCATCATCTACCTTAGTTTTGTAATTTCCTCTAGTAGTTGAATCACAGGTTTGTTGAATATGCTGATCATATTCTCTGGTTATAAGTTTTACATTACTGTCCATAGGTGTTGCTGCTGGTTTAGCAGCACTGAGGCCTGTCTCCGAGATTAACTCAAGTGCATATTTCCTTTAATGCATTTCAATTCCTTTCTTTGATCTTGCAGACTCTATTCCTATGAAATATCTCAACTCTCCCAAATCTTTCATTTTAAAAGCCTCCTGTAGTGCAGCTTTTGTTTCAACTATCAGTTCCAAGCTACTCCCAGTAATAAGCATATCATCAACATAAATTAGGATGACTACAAATCCTTTGTCTGATTTCTTTGTGTATAAGGAATGGTCATATTGACTTTGAATAAACTTAAACCTTACCAAAGCTTCTGCCAGTTTAGTATTCCATTGCCTTGGTACTTGTTTTAAGCCATACAAGGATTTAACAAGTCTACATACTTGTTCAGTGCCCCCTGACTTTGAAATCCTTGTGGCAAATCCATGTAAATCTCATCATGCAGATCTCCTTGGAGAAAATCACATCCATTTGGTGTATATACCATTGTCTTGCTGCAACTATTGCTAATACAACTCTCACTGTGACCATTTTTACAACAGGACTAAATGTTTCTTGGTAATTCATTCCTTCTTGTTGGCTATATCCTTCAGCAACCAGTTTGGCTTTGTATCTTTCCACTTCACCATTAGCCTTGTATTTGACTTTTTAAACCCATTTGCATCCCATAGGAACTTTACCATCAGGTAAGGGAACAACTTCCCAAGTACTATTTTGTGCTAGAGCATCTAGCTCAGCCTTCATAGCATCAATCCATTTGCTATCTTGACTTACTTCTGCAAAGGAAGATGGTTCAGTAACACTAGATAAGGCTGAAATGAAAGCTGTGCACTTTGAGAACAAATGATCATATGATATATATTTATCCATAGGATAAGGTTTATCATCACGAACATTTAAGGATACTAACTCCTTCATCCAGCAAGGTGGATGAATGGTTCTATGAGACCTTCTAACTTGAGGTTGTTGACTGACTGGGGGTTGAATCATAGGTGTAATAGATTGAACTACAGATTCATCAGCAATTTGTGTAGCATTCTGATTATCTTGCACCTGCAATTGACTTAATGAAGGATCAACAATCTCTATAGTAATATGATTATCTTGCAACTGCAACATACTAAGTTGAGAATCAGTAGATAAAGGCGTAGTAGCAGTTGACTCATCAATGCTTATAGAATGAAATATAATAGTTATGTCAGTATTTGGTTTTAAAAAAGGAAGCATATCTTCCTTAAAAATGACATCCCTATGAATGAAAAAACTTTTATTTACTATGTCATACAAGATATAACCCTTATGTGTTTCAGAATAGCCCATGTGAATGGCTGTTTTTGTTCTAGATTTCATTTTGTCAGTCTCTTGTACTATTTTTCGAAAAACACAAACAACCTTGAACTCTTAAGCGATTTAGAGACGGTTTCCTGTTATTTAGCTTTTCAAAAGGTGAAGCATTATTTATAACATGAGATGGTAATCTATTTATAATATACATTGCAGCTTGCGCACAATAACCCCAGAATTTAATAGGTATACAAGCTTGAATCTTATAGCTCTAGTAACTTCAAGAATATGTCTTTGTTTTCTTTCTACTGTTCTATTTTGTTGAGGAGTGTAGGGATACGATTGTTGATGAAAAATTCCAAGTTTAGTCAATAAATCAGTACATAAAGAATTCACAAGTTCAACTCCATTATCAGATCTTACTATCTTCACAGATACATCATACTGAGTTCTAACAAACATCAGAAAATTCTTAATATGTAACCATACATCAGATTTCAATCTTAACAAAAAAATTCATGTATATCTTGTAAAATCATCTACAATTGTCAGAAAATGACTTGTATCCATCTAAAATAGAAATCTTATAAGGACCCCATACATCCATATGAATCAATTCAAAAGGCTTTGTACTAACAGTAACTCTTTGAGAAAAAGGACACCTAGTTTGTTTTGCACATGGACAGATTGTACACTTGTTTAACATCTCAACAACATTGACATTCTTGTTATCTACTATTTTTGTAAAGTATGAGCTGGCACATGACCCATCCTCCTATGCCAAAGGCTAATCTCCTCTTCAGTTATCAGTTGTATAACAGGCAATCCCCACTCAGTTCCTTGAGGTTTAGTAAATGTCGGATAGTATAACCCTTCTTTCTCTTTACCAATTTCCTTCACCTTCCCAGTGAAGAGATCCTGAAACACACAAAAATCAGGATAAAATTTAATTGAGCAATTTAGTTGTCTAGTTATTTTTGAAACTGATAAGAGATTAAACTGAAATTCAGGAATGTAAAACACATTATACACACTATTCCTAGTAGATATTTTACTAGATCCAATATGAGACACTTCAATTAAAGATCCATTTGACAACTTTACTTGTTTTGGCTTATTTGGTTTAATCATAGTAGACTTATCTAGCATTATTAGTTTAGATGTCATATGATTTGTAGCCCCTGAGTCAATGATCCAATCCTGTGGATTATCAGTGACTAGCAGAGCACTACATATACCTGTTAGATTTGCATAATGTGTTGGATTGCCATTGTTTCTTGCCTCCAGCATTTGACATATCTCAGCATATTGTGAATTAGTGAAGCATGGTGCTACATCCTTCTGAAGTTGCTCCATCTGTTGTGAACTGATCTGAGCACTTCTAAATGAACCCCTACTATCATCAACTTGACTAATACTCCTTGATTCTTTTTGATAGTTTTCATCTGAATGCCAACCTTGTGCCATAGCATTATGAGCTGTATAGGTGCCAGAACCACCATCTCTCCTTTGTTTGAACCTGTAATCAGATTGATGGTATCTGCTATTATCACTTTGATTTGTCTTTGGATGACCTGGATGATATCCTACCAGTTTGTAGCAATCAACCTTGTAATGCCTTTTGAACTTGCAATGATCACAAAATGCATTTGGATTATAGTTTGGATTATACTTTTTCTTGAATCTAGAATGATTCCCTCCTTTGGAATAAAAGACAACTTCTTCTTCTTCACTTGAAACCTGACTTTGGCTTCTGATATTACTTACTCCTAGCAGTCCTGTAGAACTGTTCGCACCAGTAACAAGAGCCTTTTGATTTTCATCACTCATAATCATGGCATATGCTTGATTTACACTAGGCATAGGACTTAGTAACAGAATATGACTTCTTGACTGAGAATATGATTCATTTAATCCCATGAGGAATTGATACAATTTCTGCCTTTGTAGATACTGAATAAAATCCTTTAATCTCTCACAATTACAACTAGAAGGAGGAACCATATAACCAAACTCATCCCACAGATCTTTTAATCTTGAAAAATACACAGAAACTGATTGAGTACCTTGTACACAATTAGCAATTTCTTGATGGATATTGAAAGCTCTTGATCTATCAAATTTCTCAAATATTTCTTTCAAATCCTCCCAGACTTCTTGAGCACTAGTTGCATATACTACACCTCCTATCAAATTTCCAGCAACTGCATTCATAAGCCAAGACAAAACAATTGCATTCACCCTCTCCCACTGGTATCCCAGACTTTCTGAGAATGTCTCCTTCTTCCAAGTCCCATCTACAAAGCCTATTTTGTTCCTTTCTAGTAAAGCAATTCACATGAATTTACTCCACACAGTGTAATTCTTATTTTATTTTAACTGGAAAGAAATTATTGAGGCTCCACTGACATCAGAAGGCTGTAAGCAAAGAGAATGATTGTAATCTATTACCATAGATGCAGCAAATGTGGTATTGTTTTCATTCGATGTTGCCATGAACTCGATCTTCTTTTGCTTAATTTTTTATATCAACTTCTAATTCTTGAACTTTGATCTTCTTGTTCCCAGTCCTGATTGAATTTAGCAACCTTTGACCTGTTTGATTGAATTTAGCAATCACTGCCTTCTTTCTCTACGTTTCAGATAGCAGTAACCTGCTCTGATACCATGAAATTAATCACTGATCTTGAAGAATAAGAATGTGAAATGAATTAACCACTTTAACTAACTTTGTGATTAGTTAGTTAACAGTGAAACTAACAGCTAACTAACAGCTCTTTCTAACAGCTCACTTAACAGACTTGAATCTCCTTAAAGAGAGCAAAATATCTGTATCTCAGCCTTAATATTTATTTATTTATTTATTTATTTTTATCTATTTTATTTTCAAATGTAATTCACGATAAATTAACCAACAGTTTCTTACCTAAGCATATAGTGTTTTTGTGAGGAACTGTTTGTATTTTGACTGGCTCGAGGGTAACCAAAAGTTAAGTTTGGAGGAGTTGATAAATTGGTCTATATCTCAACTTCTCTTATGCTTTTTGATATTTATGCCTCATATATTATGATTAAGTGACTCATTATATCTTTGAATGGTTTACTTTTAAGTCATGTAGTGTTGAAAGAGTAAAAAAGAATGAAAAACATTCAATACATGTATGTAAACTTGAAACAATTAAAACTTTTATGGAGGATCTTAGTAGTGATTATTTCTCATTGCCAGTTGATCAATCTTATAATGGTTTACATAAAGAATAAATGATTATTATTTTGTGATATGTTAATAAATGATCGAATCTATGGTGGAACAGTTTATTAGGACCGTTCAGGTTCGTGATACTAGTATTTTATGTTTAAATGAAGCAATTGTTAATTACTTCAACATTCTTTGAGTTTATATTATCTATGTGGACATTATTTTATGATGGAGCAAATAATATGCAAGGATATAAGCGGTTTTAAAATTTTGATTCAATAAGAAAGTAGATTAGCTTATCCGATTCATTCTTTTGCTAATTAACTTTACTTGACTCTTATCGGAATATTTAAAAAAGTCTTCAAGTCGGAGAATTTGTATTGTTAGTTTTATAATGTTTTAAATATAGTCGGAGGTTATTTTAAATGCATGAATGAACTTCGAAAAAAGTTCAAGAAGCATTAGATTGAAACTGGTAAGGATTTGACAAGAACTTGAATTTTCTATAGCTGTCGATACTCATTGGGGTTTATACTATAAAAAAATTTATGAACTTCATTAGTATGTCTGACTCTATTACGTATTGATGTTCTTAATACTATTATTACTGATTCTTGATATGTAGAAGAAAGAGTTAAGACAACAAGATATCTCAATTTTATAACATATTTGAGGTTATTTTCATATTACACTTAATGAGAGATATTTTGAGAATCACAAATGAGCTTAATAAAATCTTATAAAGAAAAGAATAAAATATTGCAAATGTCATTTTACTTGTTAGCATGGTGAAGAGAGGATTGCAAGCAGAGGCAAATCTAGGATTTTTAGAATATGGATGTGATAACGTCCAAAATATACTCCTCATATGAAGGGTATACACGATCGAAGTATCAAAACAAGTAACCCGATGGGTGTCGGGGTTGAATCCCACAAGGACTAGTGAGTGATAATTACAAGTGTCAGTTGAGAAATTGAAGTTAGCTTGCACCACTTAGAATTAACATAAAAATAAGTAAGTTGGGGGAGATTGAAATTTGTAGTAGATTATAATTGCTAATTTGGTTACCTATAATAGCAAAATCACCAAGGTTGTTGACAAGAATATGAAAGACTAGAGGTGTGGTGTAGATGATATACTAACTAGGTAGGGACATGCTAGGTCATCTCATAAGTTCAATTAGTGTAAATAATCTCGAGAAAATGGGTAACTACAGCTTTTCAACTTTATAAATACCTCTTACTAGAGTTTTATCAAACCTCTAGCCACTATTAGCTCAACCCGATCAGATTTGGATTAGTGGCTACACTAATTTCTAGCTATTAGCTAGCCACTAATTAGGAGTGAGAATGCAATTTTGGCTATTTCTAACCCAATTTCAGAATCTCTCATCCGTACCCACCATTAAATTCTCTTTCAGTACTTAATTATTCTTTTACAAGCAACAATCAAGTAAGAACAAATAGACCCACATCATAATCAATGGATCTTCCATTATAGATTGAAGAAAATCTAACAAATTTACACTTATTTAAACAATGTAGAGACAACTCTAGCAATACCCACTATAATTAAGTATTCATCATCACACACCTCTAGTTAATGATTTAACTACTCATGATTAAGAAATTCAAAAACACATTCAAGAATAAACTCATTGAATTTAATAACAAGAGTAGTAAAATCAAGTTCACAAAATAGTCTTCAACAATGACTGTATCTTACTATTAAGAAGAATAAGAGAATAGTACTTTTCAAAGTCTACCAATCACAATCTCCTTTTCTCAGCCAAAGGATTGTTCTAAGGCTAAGAAAGAAAAAAGATGATACAATATGCTCTGCTATGATATCCCCTCAGTACACAGTACTTTCTCTAGAATTTATATCCAAGAAAATAGGGTATCTTCTCTCTCTTTTTACGTGTTGAACAATTTTTCCGCTAAGCAGTGTTCTGGAATCGGCGGGACGACTGGAGGTTCGCCGGTTGCAATTCGCGGACCGCCGCCTACATTATCTGCTACTTCAATACATTTAAGTAGTTTGTGGTGGTTCTGTCGGCATTTTATCGATCTCCATTCGTGCACCGTCGATCTTTTTTCTTTCAATCCAACAAGTCAGGTGCCATTCGGTGGCTGAACCAACGAGTCGCCGTTGGCAACTCGCGTTTCGCCGGTGACTTATTTTCCAGAGGCAGTAGGAATCGAATCTTGACCGGCGTTTCGCCTGTCCTCTTCGGCAGAACGCCGAATTTCAATCCACTTCCTTCTTTTTGCTTCATTTCTTGCTCTTTTCTTCACATTAGGCATCTGCACACATCAAAAGTAAAAAGGAAACAAAATCCACATAAACAACTCAAAAACTAAGCAAAACTCAGGCTTAAGAGCCCAATGAGTTGGTGAATTTACCAACTCATCAAACCCCAATAAAAATAAATGTATTAAGTGAGAATTGATCCCATGTACTCAAGGTAAATAACTCAACCTTCAACCAAGTGCACCATCTAGCCTTCTTATAGTGTAGGTGCTAGCATATAATTATTCCCATTTTTAAAAATGTAGATATAAAATATCAAGTTTTATGAAGAGCCCACGGATTCACGTGCCTCATAATTTATATATAAAACTATCCCTGATTGCAAGTCTTAAGGAGTGAAGGATGAAATTCACTTATCGAGAATGTGTTTGTATTTTGTGTCAAATATGATATTTGATTCTTAATTTTGATGAGTTATATGTCAATTTTGGAAAATCTCAATGTAAATTGTTGAGTATACTATTTAACATCGCTATCTTATAGAAGTATTTTTTAAGATTATTGATTGAAAATTTCGAGAACTTAAGATTGTTTTAATGAGATGACAATATATTTACTTATTGGAGTAGGCTACTTGAATTCAATTGACTTACCTTTTTAGTTTTGACATCAAGAAGATACTGAAAAATGGTTGAACTATATCTTGATAATTTTGATGAAAATATAATGATTATCTTCTTAAGAATCAATCAGAGAGTTATATAGTTGATCAGTTGTGGAGCTACAGTGATGGTAGGGTGGTCAGTCGAACACCCTTCGCTGAAAAATTACGTCATAAATATATGTGAAATATTGATTAAATTGGTTAAATAATTCAACTTACACACCCTTGACACAATTGAGAGAGGTAATTCAGTCGCTAAGGGTGTCCAAACTTACTTTGGCATCGCGGGTTTGAATTTCATTTTACTTATTTTCTTATTTTTTCAAAAAATAGAATAAGACCAAATACTGGGTTGTTGCAGAGTAATTTGGACCACATCTAATCGAATAGACTCTTTAATTTATTGTAACGATTTAAACATTTAAATAAGAGCACTAAATTATTGCT
>JACEIK010002775.1:23498-46538 GCA_018107945.1 Datura stramonium | reverse complement strand
CATAATGTAAGTTGTATGATTTTTACAAACTTTTTTCAAGTTTAAACCAAACTTTTACAAGCCTAAGTCCACTTATTTTTGTAAATGCAGCCTGGAATGCTAATGAACTCATCAATAGTGACCGAAAATCTTGGGCATCACAAGCCAAGAACGGGGGTGAAATGGAGAGGAAAGGCTGCTGTAACCCAACATAGACTTGAAGAGATGAGAGAAGAAAAAAGAATGAGGACAAGGTCCAAGGCTCCTGAAATCATTTGAGTCAAACTAGTTCATCAGTTGTCCAGTAGTGATTGATATGCAACTGTGACTGCACTAACTTGATGACTGTTTTTTGGAAACAATTATGCAGTTGTGACGGCATTAATTTGATGTTTATTTTTAAATTACTCTGCAGTTGTTACTGCAATTTTGTGTCCATTGTAACTCTAGTTTTGGTTGGAGTTATTGTGAACTATGTTTTTCTTCAATATTATGCAGCAACGACTACATTTATTTGATGTCTATTTTTGTTTCTTGTAAACATTATGGCCAGTATTGTAATCAACTTGTCAAGTAAATTTATAAACAACATATAACCAATTATAACAAAATAGAATACACAAACAAACTACATTAGATTAAAAGACTATTTTATACACTTACAAAAGAGGCTACAACTAATTGGTTTCAATACAAAGGATCTCACACACCTACATATTATCAAATAACATCAAGAGTCTAAGGTAACTTCATTGAACCTTTCTTCATATAGATGACTCCAAACCAATAGCTTAAAGCTACTGCTATAATACAACAACAAAACACAACAAAGAAGAGTGCACTCTCTCCAGTCCTTTGTTTAACCATGTTGCTCCTCCACTTCTTCTCCCTTTTTTTCATATTTTCAATCTCTCCTTCCAACTTCTCCAAATTCATTTTTACGCAGTTATCATCTTATTTGGATTCTGTAGGATTGTCAACTTCTTCAGAAGCTTCCTCAATCTCAACCAATTTCTCATTATCATTCGTTGTTGTATGCTTCTCAAGATATTGCGAACATTCCAATAGATTCTCAAGCTCTCCCATTTTCTCTATTAGTTTTGGAATCACAAATTTGGACCTAGGGTCAGTGTTTTCTTTATYCCTCCAACACCAAAAATCACAAGATCTTGGACCCTTCAATGATGAAAAATAATGAAGGAATTAGTGTTCAGTTACAATTAAAATACAAAAAAAATTTGCTTAATGAATCTTCTAATTATCCCATAATAAGGACATGACCAATATCTTCTACCGGGATTTCTTGAAGTCCAAGATGTTTTCAGACATACCACAAATCCATGAAAGCAATGAACTTCTTCCTTCAAAGCAGAATCATCCTCTTCCATACAGAGCTTAGTCAAGTTTATTGATCGCATTGTGTGCTACGAAGAAAAAAGACAAAAACACGAGCTTAGTCAAGTTTAGAAGAATTCTCACTCCAAGCAGTTCCATATACTTCCAACAACACGAGCAACGAAGGAAAAGGACAAAAACAGAATCAAAATAAAAGAGAAGGAGAATAAGATGACTCAATCTCTACCTTTTTTGAACAAATTGTAGCAAAAATATCCCTTCAAATATTCAACTTTAGGTTTAAGAACTAAAATTAGAGGGGATGAATGAGACTATTGAAGATGAGAGAGAAGAAGAAATTTCATAGTTAAAGCAGATCTGGTGTTAATCGAAGAAGGGGGAGAAGAGGAAATTTAGGATAAGAAGGGGGAGAAGAAAAATTTAGGGTTCTTATGATTGAAGAAGAGATTGGGTCGGATATTACCCTTTGATTACTTTTAAAATTAGTTTTTAAAAATATTTAATTATCAAAATAAAGAAATAACGCGCCCAGTAATGTTATTGCAACACGCGACTTGGTGTGGGCAAGGGGGGATTGATTAAATTTCACTTTAAAGTTGTTAAGAGAAGTATTTAAATTCCCGTAAAGTTAAAGAATTAAAGTGAATTTTGTGGATAAGTTTGAAGGAGATTTTATGCATTTTCTTGTGGGTATTTAGTTAGAACCCTTAAACTAAAAATAAGGCTCCGCCTCTTACAATCACGTCATGTTATTATGTTGGAAACTGTGGGTGGATATAATGTCCGGCAAAATTAGCATGAAAACGTTATAGATGAGTCCACGGCAAAACTAAAAGAATGGAATAAATTGTCCCAATATAAACACAAACATATACAGCAGTGGGCAGGAAACAGGGGCAAGTGCATGTATACTCTCCCTCCAACAACACACAGTCATTCATATATTATCCCATCTTCTTCGATCTTCTTCTGTTTTAATTTCAGGGGGAAATTGTTTCTGAATTATAAGTGTTGGTTTCTTTTAATTTGTGTTAGTTATTTGTATAGTATTAACTCCTACCTATTTCTGTGAAGCTTCATTTGACCCAATACTTGCTTGCTGTTTAAAGAACAAAAGTCTAGTGTGAAAACAAAGTTTCACCATAACCCAAACCTAAACAAACGACTAAAGTTTGTCATTATCAGCACTGGGGCCCTAAGTTAATCATTGATTTTTATTTTGCAATGCCCAAAATGTATACCTCGTAGTGTTTTTATCCGTTAAATTCAAACTATACACTGATATTTAACTAGCTATTTATATAAATTTTGGATCTATCCTCTTGTTAGGTTGTCAATACTATACGTTAAACTACTAATTAACAGCATTAAAAAAAATGAAATCTCTCTCCTCTGGTACTCTTTTTAAAGAAATAATAAGCAAATAAATCTGTTACAGACTACTATTGATGCTTACTTAAGAAATGCAACAGAAATTGAGGGCCAAATGTTATAAAAATATGTGAGCCAACAAATGTGAAGGCTGTACGTAATGGGGCTATATACATGATTGGAGAAAAATGTAGTCATAATTGATTACCTAATGTTAGACAAATTAAAATGTAGCTGGCAACAATTGGCTTTCATACTTTTCTTCAACATAACCTCAATATATCCATATTTATTGCACAAACTAAAAAATTTCTCCTATATAGGACCTGTAATAAGTAGATTTGTGTTTCTAGAGGAATAAATTATTAGTTTGAGATTCACTTTCATTCGCTTCTATATAACAACTGGAGTGACAAAAGAGAATAAAAACAGAAATTCCCTAGCCAACATATGAAATTTATGAGTTTAATTTAACATTTTAATTCTTTTAAATTAATAATTTATACTTATGAAATAAATTTAAATTAATCTATGAGAATATAATGTAATACCCATAATAAATGAGTAGCCGTAGCAATTAAAATTTTGATAATAAATATCGACACCCACATTACAGTAATTTATCGTTGTTTTGTCCAACTCTCCATTCAAGTACTTCTGGATCGTCCAAGCCATCGGTCGATTGATAAAAATAAATATTTATATTGGTTCGTCTACACTGATTTCTACGAAAATATATGTGAATTATATGGAATATTTAATAAATTATAAATATCACTTCAAACCGATAAATTAATTTGACAATACATACTAAATATTATATCTCAATTATCTTTGTAAGGTTGGCAACAATAAGTGCTTTAAAAGGCTGGATGCGAGACAAGCTGTTTTATATAGCACGGGGTAAGGCATAGATTTTGAGACATGGGGCGTAAATTTCATAGATCTATTGGGCATATATATCTCATATATCTTCAATTTTATAATTTTATTGAGAAAACAAGTAAAACTAAGATTTTCAGTAGTCCTATAAATAAATTCAAATAAATCACCAATACTATAGAAAAAAATTATAATTATAATTTGAGAAAAGTAAGAACAACAAAAATGACAATAGTCGAGATAATTTTTAAATAAAATCATCATCTATCTCCACATCTACTAGTTCTTCTCACTCTAAACTAATTGTGACCATTGTTGTTTATATATATTTCAAAGAAAGATATGAATAAATAGAATAACAACAATACCAAAATATACGTAAAGTTGTCTCAGCAACATAGGGTTATGAAATTTCTATCCTATCAATTTTAGATATAATCATCTAAAAAGCTATTTATAATGTCATTTTATACGAGAGTTACTTTTATTATTGATATATTTTAGATAAAATTACTAAATATAAAATGATAATATAAAAATATAAATATCATTACATCATTAATGTACTAATTTTTAATACTTAAAACGAATACATTTTTATGTGTAAAACTTACACTCGAAATTTAAAATTTTAAACTTTAAACTTTATGAATTTACTCCTTTACGTGGGACTCGATATATTTTTAATTCGCACAAATACAAAAACGCATTCGAAAACACAGTAACAACAAAGTATAGTGGAGTCGTAAGTTTTTTTTTTCTTTACGCTGATTGGGCAGCGTACAAGGCGTGTGCCCCACTAGTTTGCACCGCCCACAGAACCAACTATACAACAATTCCCTATGCCAGCTTTAGCCTAAGGAGTTGGACTTGGTCATTTTGGGTCCCTCTTAACAATTAATCTCAATTTCTTTACAATTTCTTATATCCCCTCAAACCGCGTAACTCTCATTTCTCTAACTTCTTAGCTGTATATATAATAGCATTATAGCTTCTCCCACTCTCCCCACCCAATAACCCAAATTCAAAAGCTCTTTATCTTACTACTCATAAACATCACATAGAACAAAAAGCAAAAAGTGCACACACTTTCTCATATTTTGCCACTGTCATCTAAAAGTACATCTTCTTTTCTTAAAAACACAGCAGCAAACATGCAAGAAAAGTCGAAAATGCAGGGAAAGAGATCGGTGGTTGCCCGTAGAGCTTGGAACGTTCTCCGCCTAGCCTTGTTATGGGCTAGAAAAGGTGGCATTTTCAAGAACAGGCACCTGGTGGATCTCCGTTTGCTTCCTAAATATATTAAAAGCCTCCGTCACAGCAATGATCACTACGGGGCGCTCCATTACGGGGAGCGTGAGTTTTCTTTTGATGACACTCCTGTTATTCACGTCAAGATGCACCGCCCTGCTTCCTTGCGTTTCAAGATGCCCAACATTCCCTGCATCAAACCTCAAGTCGACTTTGATTTTGACTTTGACTTTGACAATGATTATGATGAGCGTGACGATGGAATGTACCCTGGCAATAATGATGGTACTCCTAGGAAGAGCACTGAGGATCATGAATATGTAAGCTGTGAGGTGTCTGATCAGGAGATAACTGCTGGTGCCGGTGATGAAGCTATTGATATCAAGGCTGAAGAGTTCATTGCAAAGTTTTATGAGCAAATAAAGCTGCAAAAGCAAATGTCATATTTACAGTACCATGTAACGCTCGCTAATTAAAGGTGCAAGTTGATGGAGGCTTTTCAGTAACGACAATCTACGAATTCACATTCTTTAATTTCTTGTATCCAAATCCTTCACTAGTATTCTTTCTGTATAGGAGGCCTTGCGGCATTTTTGTAGATAGATGAGGTATTTCATTCCAAACTCGAAAATAAAAGTATCAAAGTTTTCTTATGGGAGGCAATCATTTTGGAGCTTGATGAACTCGTATTAGCAATGTACAACTGTGGCACCAACCATTCCCCCACCCACCCAAATTTCACTTCTTCATTCACCTGATATTTATTTGGAGTGTTTTTCTTGTTTTTTGATTCAATTTTGAAATTCGTTAAGTGAACACTGTATTTCTTTTCAGAAGTTCAAATTATAGAATCCATGCTCTGCCAACCTTTTTATTGGGGATAATAGTGCAACTGAACTGAATTCCACGCTGGAGACATAATCAGATTCTATTGGAATCCTTCCTAGGCTTTTACAATCAAATATGTTTTCATGTTACAAAGTTTCTGGCTGTAATGCAATCTGTTTACCAACTTCAATGACTCATTTGATCGTGAATAAAACAAAATGACACCATTTCATCATAATTGTCACGCCCCAAATCGGGAGAGAGTGTGCCTGACACTCATACATTATGGATCGAGAAATCGATTATATAACGTCGGTAACTATAACAGTTAGGCCAATAAGGCCACCTGTCACTATCAAATGAGTTCAACTTATGGACTGACGAGGTCATAACACAATAAAATAAGAAACAATAAGCCAACCAGGCTACAACACAACTAAATAAACTGCGGACGACCGACTAGGCTATAAACTGTACTATACTGCTCAAACTAAGTCCGTGAATTCTCTAAAGGGAGTACAATACTGAATAGTTGGGATAGGGCCCTGGCCTACCCATAACTATACAACAAAACTAGACACTTGCTCCAGAAAGAAAGGAGCATACCAATTGTTAGCTGAAGTCAGACTCCTACTATGCAGGACGATTGGAGCCTCTACTTGTACCTGTAGCATGCATGCAGCATCCCCAGGCGAAGAAACGTCAGTATGAATAATATGTACTAGTATGTAAGATTAAAAACTGTAAACATAAGTAATATTCAAGATAACTGAATCAGAGATAGGGATAGAAACAAGAATTCTGAAAATTGTAACCTGACTATAACTCAATGCTGTAATGCCAATGCAATCATGTAAATGTATAATAAAGTTGTAACTGCCCAATCAGTAGGTCGTCCGATGGTAAAATCTACAAGAAAGTTTTCCCAACTGATATAACCGCATCGGTGGTAAAACCTGTAAATATCTGCCCAACCGACATATATCCAATTGATGGTAAAGTCATATAAACCATGTTCATAATCGTATTTGTAGCCAATAGGGCTCATATTGAGTCTATTTGTGTCGTATCATGCAATAACATGTTGACTCTGAGACTGACTTGCCTAGACCTCAACCTGACCTAAAGAACTGTAACTATTGGTATATCACTTATGAAACTTCTAGATAGCATAAAGAATAGATTCGCAAATAGATAGGTGACCTCTGGGAGCTTCCTGGGATTAGATAACATAAGGACCAAGTAGGACATGTACGATTGTTCTGGAAACAACTCCTGAAAACTTAGAGAATAGCGCTTGACAGGAGTGGGTAGCTTTTAATTGCTCAAACAAGAGAGTGATAGAGACATAACTTCTTTGGGATAAAGTCTAGATGTAATATGTCGATCTAATCTAGCCGTCTAACAGCTAATAATCAATGCCCTCTTCGTAGGGTCTTCCTAACAATTCATCAACAATATAACATCTTTCCATACATTTTAACAACATTAACAACCTTTACATTTCAACATTCTTCGGCCTTAACTTCATTTCTTGTAATTCGACAATTATATCATATTCTTCAATCTCTATCTGTTTCAACAAGATCATACTTCTCAAGTTACATAATTCGCTAATAATAATATCCTTCTCAATTAACTGTAGTTTCAACTAAGATTTCAACAAGGAGAGTTCAAAATTTAGGAGTCCTTTTAGATTCGTAAAGAAAACAAGGATTAGGGTATTAAATCATTTAAGAACATGCATGGAAGCTTGAGCGAGAGCAATATCCTTATATACAAGGTAAATAGCTAACCATCAATGCTCACTCTCGGGTCTTCTAAATTTATAACATAGTCACTTCGATAGTAATATAATTCATTTCTTTACTTCACAATGGAATATTCACATAGATTCTCATGCCATAGGATAGCTTCAACTTGTACACTTTAGCTTAAGGAAACTCTATGAATCATTTCAACATACACTTTGTATTACTTAATTCAATGTTAGCTCCTCAACCTTAGATTTGTGCTATTGAAAGAAGAAGGAGCACCTTTACTTATATCGTAGATTTCAACTTAGCGGATAATAATCCTAAACTTATTCTTGTAACCCTTCCAAGTTCCAGCTCAATATATACCAAGATATGGCTGTTTCATTTTCAAAAATCGGACAGCAACACAACCCACAAGAACACAATAACAACAATTTACTACAAGTTCAATTCGGCACAAACTCATGAATTTTGAGTTTGTAATTCACTGTGGCTATAAGGGAAACAAGTTTCCAGCACTATTACCAACTTGGCTCCTCCGAATCTGAGCCGATTTCAACGAGATACCGTCACAACGTTCTCTACCACAAGAATATCTTTTTTATTAGGGCGATAGCTTTGAAAAGACAAATTGCCAATCTTTTCTTTCATCTGGGGAGAAATACGATCGGGAGGAGCCAATTCAAACCCCTCCGATAAAATAAGAATAGCCCCACGTTCAACCCCCTTTTTACCATTAGCAAGAACCTGTTTCAATTGCATATCATAAGGAATTCGAACAACTACTTCAAATACAGTATCAGAAAGTACCGCTTGTGAAACTCCCAACGTTCTCTATAGCCTCTAGAACCAATATCTAAGATGAATTTGTTCTATAGCCTCTAGAACCAATATCTAAGATGAATTTGTTCTATAGCCTCTAGAACCAATATCTAAGATGAATTTGTATTTGGAGATGACTTACTACCTTAATCTTCTTCAATTATATGGAAAACCTAGAGAGGGAAATGTTCTTGGACGAGCTACTGTTTCTATGTTTTCAAGGAAATGACTGAGTGTAACTTCAAGCGGTGCTAGGCAGCCGCGTCGCACGGGCAGCCTTGGCCTGGCCTTGGTTTGCGACATCCGTTCGCCGTTCGCCGTTCTTTCGACAATCCGTTTACGTGTTCACCCCTGATCCTTCTACAACATGTAATACGTATTTTTTAAGCTCATAACATGTATACATGTGCATCAAATTAGATGACAAAAATTACGGGATGTAACCATAATCGGGTTTCCATTGAGTCTGCATGAGCAGAACATGTATATAGCACTGCCATCCATGAAACAATTCTTAATTCTGAAGGAAAAAAAAAAAAAAAAAACAAGGTGACATCCTGAATGCAGTAGAGAACTAAAGCACTCAAAGCTATATCTTCAAAATTNTATAGCACTGCCATCCATGAAACAATTCTTAATTCTGAAGGAAAAAAAAAAAAAAACAAGGTGACATCCTGAATGCAGTAGAGAACTAAAGCACTCAAAGCTATATCTTCAAAATTATCTGTCGTCAACAAAGTTGACGAGTAACAAGAAGACGGGTATCAGCTAAATCACTTCCAAATGATTGACAGCCATAGCACGCAGCTTCGTACTCGAGGGGGATTTGGGTCGACAAGCAAAACATGTGCAGTACGTCCACATTTATCTCACGACAAGCTTAAGAGAACTGGGAGGATCACACCACAAAATCAGATTTCCTGCAATCAAAATCACTTGGTAGATGAAAGTATGAAAAGAAATTGAAGCAGCTATCAACTCCTCTGATACAACACAAGTTTCATCTTTCATTAGAGTAACAGAAAGATCATTCAGAGTTATCCAACTCTATACCTGGAATGATAATTTTGAAAGGAAACCAGGGAACTTTCTAAGATGTAAGAACAAACAGATGCTCATCAAAAAATTTATCAGCTTTAGAAACTCACCCCGACACATGTACTGTCACCTAAACTGTTGGAATGGTAATAGGAAAATTTCACAAGACTGTTCTTCAAGTTTGTAGTACCACCAGCTAATACAGACAAATTACTACAACTGCAATTTTTTTCACAGGCCTGTTTCTTGCTGCAACTATGAGAATGAATCAAGTAAAAACGCTTCAAATTGACATGGATTGACTAATATACTCAAACTCTTCATGTTAATACACCAAATCTTAAAATCCAGAAAGTTGAAGCCAAGTTATACACCCTCTTGAAGAAACAACACGGAGCAAACAAAATGTTCAACTATATAAGCATTTGACAGAAATCAATCAGGAAACCATTGTTTGGACACACGGGACCCACTAGACCACTAGTTTCAAATTTCACTTTCCCCTTTTTTCCATCAATATCCCAAGAAAAACATTTGTAACATTTGTTTCTGAGACTTTATGTACCTTGTGAGCAAAAAGTTAACCAACTAGTTAGTGGTGATGTTTTGTTTACATGCTTCCATTCTGCTGAGTCTTCATGTAAGCTTCTAACTGTCCTGTTGCTGCCAAGATAAGACCTACAGTACAATCACAATTATAAGTTATTTCTTCTACTGCTGGTAATGATCACAGCATCAAAATAACAAGTTGCAAACTCTGTAGAATCCTGTTGTGGGACTGCAATGACGCAGTTTCATCATTTAATTTCTAAGATTGAAAGAATAATGATATAAGTGATTTTGCCATTATCCTCAGCTAAAAACAATGTTAAGTTTCCCGTTCTCCCAATCCTAGCCTTTCCACAAACAGGAATCATTCAAGAAGCCCCAAAAAGAGAAAGGAAGAAGAAGATCCAGATCTCTAACAACAATTACACCTGAATCCCAAACAAGTTGAGGTTGGCTATATGAATTTCACTTATCCTTAAGCTCAACTCATGTCATCATCATACCAAATAAAAATAAAAGGAAAATAAGTTTTATATATATATATAGTAGAAATAACAATAATATTAGAAGTTCTACAAGAAGAGATTAAATCCTACCCTCCACTAGTAGATATATGAATCTTTTTCTTTCATTGTTTCTTATCTTTTAACTAAGTCTGCATTGATCACAAGAAATTGTCATGACAATTTCCTTCCATGTGTAGGTCTATCTCACACCTTTTAACACCTCACATACACCATACTGATGTCATTCCAAAAACAATGTGGGCAACTGCTAAAATGATGACTTTGCCATCTTAAATAAACTACATTTTGACTTTGCTGCATTAACACAATCCATTCACAGAAAATGATTCCAAAAACACTAAAAAGCAACACCTACATGCATGATATATTGCATCAAGTTTGCAGTTATATTATTAGTTTATATTAAAAGAAAAGACAATCAACTAATCACTACCTAGAAAAGGAGCTGAAGGCCTCCCCGGCCTTGACTTGTATTCAGGATGAAATTGCACGCCCACATAAAATGGGTGACCAGGAAGCTCCAATATCTGCATAAATAATAATAGGATGAGAAAAAAGAGAGAAAACTCTACAAGCAATAACAACGAGACAATGAACTTAAAACAGGATGAACCAATAATCACTTGAAAATAAAGATTGTAACAGTCTAAAACCCAAGGATTGTAAACAATAGTTTCCACCAAGTCAATAGCAATTTAAAGCCTGTAAGTCCAAAATCAAACCTCCATTCTTTTTCCACTTTCATCCCTTCCCACAAATCTCAGGCCAGCTTCTTCTAAAGTGCCTACAACTTTAGGATTGACCTGCAATATACACCGTCATATTATTCCGGGGGGATGACAGCATAATTAATGCAACAAGTGTAAGCTTATGCTAACCTCATATCTATGGCGATGCCGTTCATCCACATGCTTAGAATTATTATACCTGTCAAGAGAAAAGAAGTTAAGTGTGCATAAGGAAAAACACAATGAGAATTTACAGGAAACACTTTCTTTTCTTTGAAAGATAAGAATATATTAAAAAAGCATCGAACGGAATGCAACCCATAACTAGAGAGCAAAAACAAAAATAAGCCAGTAGAAATCCACAAACCCTATCTTGAACTACTCCTAGATAGGTGAATGAGAACAAGCTAGTATCTCGACGAGAGCAGATGGATGAACTATTATGACAGGCAACCCACAAACGAGCCTGCCATAAAATCATATCTTATGCTCCTGATACAGAGATGATGTGTAGAAATTGGCAATTCTAGACTTCAAATCCTAAAAGTCCATAGCAATTTAATTGATCGAGCATCTGGTAAAGGCACTGTTATAATGAATAAATGGCATTTGATAAAGTAGAAGTGTGTGAACAATGATGCATATACTCCATACAGCTTTGACATGATACAATCAGGAGTCTGGAACAATGTTTTCCTAGATCCAAGCCTCATGGTGCTTCCCATATGTGTTTTTGACCCCTGCAATTTTTTTAAAAACAACCGTGATATCAGAAAAGCATAAACAGAGAAATATATAAGTGAGACAAATATGTATTCATTTCTTTAAAATATTACAAAGCAAACTACCTCAGGCATGAAAATTACAACAAGGTCCGGTGTCTGGGGGTCAAACTCTTCACTGTTTGCTTTCTCCAAATGCAAAACCTGCAAAATTGGAAAGAGATAAAGACACATAAAAGAGATGGTTAACACAAGATATTTCAATTTGACGTCTAACTAATCAACTTACAGATCTGGCGAACTCGATTACAGAAATCTGCATCCCTAAACAGATTCCGAGATATGGTACGTTATTCTCCCTAGCATACTTTGCAGCCAATATCATCCCCTTGACCCCACGATCACCAAACCCACCAGGAACCAAGACACATGCTGCACCCTGTAAAGGTTGATTTCATCTTAATAGCTTGTAAAATGAGTTGTAGAGAGCTTTATCAAGAAATGAGTTACACAGTAATTTTTTTAAAACAGGCATGAGTTATATAGTAATAGCTGAGCCTCTCTGATGAACTCACCGGAAAAGGTACATAGCAGCATAAGACGTGCTCAAACATTTCTGTGATCTTAATAATCATAACGAGAAAAAAACATACTCGGGGGATAGATGGTTAGCTAGACTGCCAAAAGCCTACTGTAGTGGCATATCCACATGCATTTTGTAAGGAAAATAAATATCGGGTTTTACTTAACCCTAAAAGCTATGGGTGGGGATTGTCCAAGACAATTTAAGGAGACAACGGTCCATTCCCTCAACCAATGTGGCACACTTAACACATCTCAAGTGAGCAATCATGCAGACATAACATAGGAAAACCAGTGTTATCAAAAGAAAAAAGAGCAAAAGAGCTCTAAGTTACGTTGGTGCTTTAAGCATGAAGTGCAAAATAAAGTGTGGGCTTTAATGAAAAAGGCGCAAGGAGAGAAACAATACAAATATATACGTTTAGTCCAATACTAATAATTATAAGCATGAACGAAAAATATATGAACAACGAAATACAAAAAGAAATTATGACAAAGTGAAATATCAATTGTTTAGTGTCCCCTCTTCAGAAAAGGCTCATTGGCAAGGAAAAGTATGCATTAGAACCTTGCTGACTACTCTAAAGCACATATTAAGCGAGGTGAAGTGCTCAACACATTTTGAGCCTCGCTTCAGGGCTTACGCATGCTTTAAGCATTTTGTCAACACTTACGAAAACCATAACCATCACACTAGAAATGATACATCAGAAAGAAAAAACAGAATGAGAATACTGCATTGACAGATGATTCATCTCTCAAAATGCACATGTTAAGAGGCCATCATCAAAAAAATGAACTTCCCCTTCAACTAAAAAGAGTGGTCTTAGCAATTCATGTCTAAATGTGAACTGACACTAAAGAAGCAAATAAGAATGCTGGATGACATAATTTATTACTACTAGACACAGAATAAATTTTACCCTTAGAGTCTTCCATGCTGTTGCATAAGCTTCTGGGTTCTGATACAAAAAAAGATAAGATAATGATGATCAGAAACTCATAACAGCACCTAACCAGAAGTTGAGAGAAATCTAAATACCGATTGAGCATTATCATCTTCAAGATCTGATGCTGCTATCCAGTCGATGGATGGCTTAAATGAACATGCAATACATGCATGCAGAAGGGCCTAAAAATATGAAACAGACAAGTCAATATCACAGCATAAAAGAATATTGAATAAATGCATCTAGGAGGGCCATAAATATGGAAAGAAGTGAGAGAAGGTAAAGAATAAACAGTTAATTGCTGATAAAGAAGCAAGAGAAGGTAAAGAATAAACAGTTAATCGCTGATAATGAAGCAAGAGAAGATAAAGAATAAAAAGTTAATAGCATGGTTCTTCTGTTTCAAAACTAGAAAGCGGACAATTAGCAGAGTGCCATAGGAAAAGTTGCTTTCAAAGAAAAGCCAAAGCTATACTCAAATGCTAAATTCTACCATGATCAAATGAAAAAGACGCATAACATATCAGCTTAAACAAAAATGGTGCATGTTCTTAGTTTCATATTGTTACCTTCACTACAGATAAGTAAGAATCTGTTAACCCAACATACTTCCCAACCATTGCAATTCTAACCTGCAGACAAAAGAAGTTATTCAATTACAGTGTACATATTTGTTAAAAGTACCTACATTGTTTAAATCCTACTAACAGATTTGGTGAGATTGTCAAAGATCTCAGCTCTTCTCGTCCACTCCTGTAAATCAACAGGTTTTGCGACCCTGACACAGAAAAAAAAATGATTCCAGACAATACATCGAGCACATTGTGTCTTTCATGAAAATCTAACTTGTTCATTGAAGACCATATCAGATACCAGCCAAAAGAACTAAGCCTAAATAGCAAAATAGCGCTAGAAAATCATAAACAAGAGAAAACAGCATACAGAATTTATCCAAGTTTTAAAACTATCTTTCCCATTTCAGAAGAAGAGTAAGGAAATATGAGATAGGAACAGGACGATCACATTCTAAATCTAAATTACTGCTTAAAGGGAAACTGTAAGGAGGCAGTTTATTACCTCACTAGATCCATTTGCTTTAGAATGGCATCATGAGCATTTTGGTTCTGTGACAAATATGTAACTTTAGGAGCAATATTTTATCATATATGGCCAAGGACAATGTGTAGCAACTGGTAGACCTACCTGAAGCAAGAGAGGAATATGCCAAATGTTTGGAACATCATGGATATTTAGGATATTGGCAACCTATAGGGAAGCAGATCAAAACGGGAGAAAAAATGACTTCCAATTTTATATGCAAAATCACAAAAAGCCTCACAAGTTAAACTTACAGGAACGTGACAAAACTGTGAAAGCTTCTGTTTTGTGTTCTCTAGTAAGGGCTGCAACAGAGTTGATATATCTCAATAACATCAGCAAAATGTAGTAAAGAAACAAAAAATCCTAAATTAAAGATTTAAACTAGTTTTCCAAAATTTTCTCATCTAAGAAACATCTTTCCATGTCTCTAGGTAACACTAATTTACTACATATAGAGATATAACCTAGTTAATATATAGCTAGCATTTGGACATAGATTCCCAAATTTTTTTTTGAAAAAACTGATTTAGGTGAAGTTTGGACTGAAGGTGAAAACCTGTTTGTCCATCTAAGTTGCTTGGCCTCGGGTGCGGGTACCTGATACGGGTGCGGATCTAGGGGTGGATCCTTCATGGTCTAAATTTTAAGATTCCTGGATACGGATCTAAGTATGGATACGGGTGCGGGAATTCGGCTAAAAATAATTCAAATATTTAAAAATAGAGTTATAAAACCTGGATTATGAGATATTATGTGGAAAACTTGAGGAGAAAATATTAAGCAAGAGAAGAATCTGGGAAGGAAATAAAGTTTCTATATATAAGGTATTCCATTTTCTTCACTTTCACCTTATCTTTTGTTTTGATTGCAAAAATCATTGAATTTGTTCAATTTCTCGGTTGATTTTGGTCAAAGTACCCAGAATCAATTGACCAGATCGGATATGGATCCCACACCCACACCCACGTCATGTGGACACGGGTGCGGCACCGAAAGTGAAGAGTCCGAGCAACTTAGTTGGCCATAGGTTTTCAAAACATATTTCACTTTTTTTTTAAGAAAACATGACTTACTCCCATAAGTTCTAAATCCTATCAAGAATAACCAATCATACCAAACAAACTAACATAGTTGCTAATCCCAAATTATACAAAACCTATCCCAAATTATACAAAACCTTTATTAAAGACGTTCATTATCATTATCACAAACTATAATTTTATATACAAGTAAGTTTGGTACAAAATTATCATTTTTATAATCAACTAGATAATACGTTATCATTAAATCATAACATGATACTCCAACTGTCCCAATTTATGCGATGTATTTTGACCGGGCACAAAATTTAAGAATATGGGAAGACTTTTGAAACTTCTTGTGCAAAACAAGTTATATATGTATGTTTAGCTATAAATCATCTCATTAAGGGTGAAATGAGTATTTTAAAGTAAATTATTACTAAATATAGAAATATATCATTCTTTTTAGGACTGACTAACAAGAAAAGTGTGTCACATAAATTGGGACAGAGGGAGTATCTTAATAACTGCTAATAACACAATTGCTACAAATCGTTCATTTATAGAGAAGCACGTGTTTACAGGGGAATATAGGGGTTAGTTGGGGTCATAAATAGATGGGGAGATTTTTTATAAAATACAAAAGTTTGGGGCAAGTTTTGAAATTTTAAAACAGGCCAACAGTTATATCTTCTACATTTAGTAACAAGCCGAAAGAAGGGGAAGGAAAAGGACCCGCATAGAGGAGCTACTATGAGATCTTTACATCTTGTGGGCTCACGCTAGGACTAGGCTATTCCACAACTATAATGGAAGTCCCAGTGTAAATAAACCTTCTCATATCTTCTAGAAAATATAAAATACGGGACTTCATAGCATAGGGGAACATAACATACATGAGCAGACCGACATGCTAAAAAGTGGGGAGTCAACCCTAATGCTCTCAGTTCGCGCACACTATGTTGTGTGGGCTTCGTTTTCTGCAGACACATGGAGAACACAATGAGGGGTATATGGAAAGAAAGAACATGTTCAAAACATTCAATGGTTCAGGCATAGATGTTGCATAGAGTATTACTTGCTCACCGACAACACCTAGTACAGGTATAAGACTGACATGAATGAGGCAAAAGTTGTCTTGCCCTGATGAGAAAAATAAGAAAAGGTTACAGGAGATTTGGGTGAAATGTGAATAAAATTAAGCTAATGAAGACATAAATACATATCATAAGAGGGCATTCCTTGTAGAGAATAATACGCTAATAATCTTTCCATTATAAAGCAATCCTACTTACCAACTGAGAAATACAACTGTCGTAAAGCCTCAATGAAGGGCATTGATTCAATATCACCTAAAAGCAATAATACAACAAGTTAATTCAGAAGAGATACTGCAATACTGTAAGTATAGAGAGAGAGAGAAAGAGCACAAAACAACAAAAGAGATGGGAAAGAGGGCCAGAGTTTTTAGTAGATTAGATGCACCTGCCTTCTAGAAGCACGTACCTACAGTCCCTCCCAATTCAATGACACAAACATCTGCAGGTCCCTCTTTTCCATCCACAGGAGTCAGAGATACCGACTCAATCCAATCCTTAATAGCATCAGTGATGTGGGGAACCACCTACGGAGAGAGAGACACAGCAATTCC
This sequence comes from Datura stramonium, assembly GCA_018107945.1. NCBI lineage: Eukaryota > Viridiplantae > Streptophyta > Magnoliopsida > Solanales > Solanaceae > Datura > Datura stramonium. The sequence continues at coordinate 29,422 of JACEIK010002775.1, read as the reverse complement.
CCTGAGTAATAGGTTTCTTTGTTTCCAGTGATGCACCATAATGATATCAAATGAAAGTAAAATCACCTGAACAGTTTTTCCAAGATAATCACCTTTCCTTTCCTTCTCCAGAACAGACTGTTAACCCACCCCAAAAAGGGAAAAAAATGTCAAACAAATCTCATTCCAGAACAAGAGATAGGCATAGATCCATGTGACATATAGTCTACATGTATATGTTTTATCTATAAGAACCTGATATATCTTTCCAGTGGTAATATTGTTGTCCCTTGTCAATGTCACATCCAAAAAGCGTTCATAATTTCCCAAATCTAGATCAACCTGTTGAAGCACATCAGTATTGCAGAGAATAAAAGTACACGTCTTTGAAGCTTTAGAGGAAGACCAGAATCTATTGTATGTAAATACAGTAGCAATTCTCTGGTAGAAGACAGTTCTATCACATAAACTAAATATATTAAAAGAGCATAAGTAACAGTAAATATCTATCATAACCTGATTTTGAACCATAGAACAGTCTAAGCCTAAGATTGTGAACTCTATCTTGTGAATATGGTACATAAGCAAAGCTTAGGTTCTTTTTATAAAAGAAAAGTGTGTATCAGTATGAAACATTGTTTTTATTTCGATATGGTAGACTCCACCCTCAACCCCCACACCCCAGGAGCCCGGTGGCCCTTTCCCACTTTATTCGGTTGGTCATTCAAACCTCAACCTTATGGTTGAAGGTGAAGGATCTTTATAGACCATCTCTCGCTTAATATTTGAAGTTTATTGTTATGTATGTGCATCTTATACTTACCTCTTCCAGAGAAGTATATCTTAAAAATATCAGCAATCCTTGGTGTACTGGAAACAATTTACTTATATGTGGAACAAGTTGGTTCCTATGAGTTCCAATGGTACGAGGACTCATCAAATTAGAGAATTTTAACCATCAAGTACTGGCTCTCCTGCATGATGCAGGCCATATAAGGTAAAACCTATCAAAAAAGTAAAGCATACAATAGGAATATTCAACGAAATTAATTTTCAGTCTGCCAACTAATTGTATGAAGATCATCACAACAGACTCAAATTTAAGAAAGGCATTTGAAAAAGATTTAAGTGTAAACAAGGAGAAGGAAAGGAAGACCTCTCCACCATCATCAAGCACAAAAACCTCCCCATGCTCAAAAGGGGACATTGTACCAGCATCAGTGTTCAAATATGGATCTGCAAAGATGAAAATATCAGTGTACTTCAGAGATAAACAAGAATAATCAATTCAAGATCTATCAGCAGAACAATAGAACTAAGAAAATGCATGAATAATCATCCTGGCATTCAAGCAGGAATATGCGTAACAGCCCCGTGGGAACCCCCGCCCAGAGGTGGGAGTCTCTTTTAGTTTGTCTGTGTGGTTGGTCTTCCCTACCTAAATACTTCGATTTCTTATATTCCCAGGGTCAAGGAAGTCTTTAATCCATGAATACATGCTTCATCTTCAGTGTTATTCTTAGTTCCTTAAAAGTTCCACTTAATGGCATCACACATCAAATGAGGATTCAGTGGTAAAGGCGAATGATAAACAAGATAAGAAGTCAATTTAACCTTCCAATAGACTAATATATGTTCCTGGATGAGCAGGATGCACTACACTTGAAAAAATTTTCCTTTGTAAAATTTTGGCACTAAATACATATGAACAGAATGTAAATATTGAGTACTGACAATATAAAGGGTTCACAAACTCCATAACAAGAGCTAATTATTCACCATGGCCAAAGATCAAATCAGCTAAGCATGAAAGTAAAATGGGAAAATAAAGGGGATTTTGTGTGATGAATGTTTTCCGAGAAAATATTTTGCTTGATGAAATTAGTTCCATATATTCGGTTACCCTGAAATGTGGAAAATAGTTCTCCAGGAATAATATTTAATTTTCATAAAATAAAAGAGGGAAACATTTCTTTCATTTCTTTTCCAAATATCCCAATTTCTATGCCATATCAGTTGCTTCAATCAACATCCAAAAGTGTGTATAGGTATGACAGGAACTGTTTTCAAGGAAAATAATTTCCTCGGTAAAACATTTTCCAGTCTAAGGATATCTTTAATTCGGAAAATTATTTGATCTAACAAAAATATTTTCCACGCCAAAAAAAAAAGGAGAAATATGACTATACTCTTTATGGGCAGAGCCATTTTCCTTTACTATTAGTATATTACTTCATATCATTTTTATCAACACATAGTCAAAATACTCTCACCCTAGTTTATCCTATATCAAAATACTCTCCTCCTAGTTTATCCTATATCATGTATGATTGTCCTCTTCTTCTTCTTGTTTGGTTCGGTTCATCTGTATGATTATCATATGTCACCAACTTCTCTCTCCTTTTTTTTAATAAAGCACATGTCACCAAATTCAATAAATAACCAAACAAGGGATGCAGAAATTTTCCGGCACACCAAAGACACTGTTAATGACCTTTTAGTATTGAGATATCACTACAGCATAATCCTCCTACCTTACCCTACACCATAAAGAATTATCATATAATTCTACACCAAATCAAACACTTGCAGAATAATCCATGAGAAGACATTTTCCACAAACACTTTCTATGGAAACATTCTCCTTCACACAGAACACACCACAAAAGCAACAAAGTGCCGAGTAAAATCTCTCCTCTCAGAAGTACATTAAAGCTGACGTGGTGGAAGCCATCAGTTCAAGTCTGATCACCCTAAGCCCATGTGAGTTTTCCTTTTGGGAAAAAAAGGGCAAAAAGTTTTGCCTTTGTGAATGTAAAAAATGTTCCTACCATCCTTTTGGATTCCTATCCAAATTAAATTCGAAATTTGATTAATTTATGGGAATTGATCAAATTAATCCATAAAAGGTACAGTATAAATACCAATGGTCCATAGTAGATCTCTTTTTAAAGAGAAAAATTAATGAATTAAATTTTCCTTTCTCATGCCAAAATATCAATTAGAAGATTTAGCTTGTACGACTGTTATTGGTTTGATTCCAACAACGGTAGTCATTTCAGTATCTTAAGGATACATATGTATCCACGATTGAAGGGAAATTAACCCAGAATACAGAACAGAAGTGCACAGAACAACAACGCCCATGAGATGAAAATGAAGTGTGCCAGCACCAAAAATGAAAGCACTTCCATGTGCCTAGACTTGTTGAAACCAAAAAGATAGTAAAAACAAACCAATTTTGATAGAGGTAACACGAAGGCCACATGCTTTGAGGACAACGCCTATGCTACTTGCTGTAACGCCCTTGCCAAGACCACTCACAACACCGCCGGTTACCAAAACGTATTTCATTCTTGTGTGCCTTGTTTCTCTTCTTCTCGGTTACTGTCTTGTACTAGGGTTTCGGCGGAGTTTACAAACAATACAACCCACAGGAAACCGTACGCCAACTGCTTGTGAAAATGTCGGAGCGGGAACACTAATAAAAAGGCGTATCTCGCAGGTATCGACTCTTTATAGGAGGAAGCAGACAATGGAACCTGAAGTCGGTAGTCAAGTCGCTTTCTTCTTGGGTTTCCGTTCCTCTAGTTTATTTTAAACTTATTTTCCCTTCTTTATTTTTCACGTAACTAAAAAGGGGGTTTTAACTTTAGTGGGTTCTTTTCGTTCAAAATTAGATTATTCTTGTGATATAATTAGGATTAAAATCTTGGATAAATAATTTTATGATTGTGATATTAAATTTATCATAATTTTAATTAACATTTTTAACAAGATATAAATAAGCTTAATTATTAAAATTTTAAATTTGAATAACTTAATTAATCTCTCTAACCAAACTATTCTCTTTATTTTTCTTGAAATTCTTGTATTTTGAAGAAGAAGAAGAAAGTCTTCTGTTTTAATAATGTATTACTGTATTAACATACGAATTTTTCTTTTGGCATAAAAATACTTACTACAGTCATCACATGGTTGGTAAAACTCATCTAAGAGCGCTTTATCTTATGTAAAATTTATAAATATCTGAAATTTCAGTATTAAAAGATTGTTTATAATATTTTATTATCAAATACCCGTGATTAACATAATTAATGAAAAGTTCAAATAATAAGATAAGATATTAGAATATAATTATGAGTGATACATGTTAGGAACAAATAGAAATCAAGAACCAAATTGTCTGCTATTAAGAAAATAGCCAGAGAAGATTTTTAGAATTCTCTCGGTGCATGTTAACCAGGTGCACACTTTAGCTTTCATTGTTTTATTGAAGCTGGTGCACATCAGTCGAATTGGCTAGGGAAAGACCACGGAAGGATCTGTCTCAACTTATTAAGCTTGAGTTGCGAACCATGCAGGGAGTTGGCCAAGGGAAGAAGACCAACCAGATATCAGGGTGACTATAACATAGAAGATCTAAGAAGCAAGAAGAATGACCACTATTAACAGTTACCTGATCCACTCTGGTGGAAGTGGAATCAGTCCAGTGATGATGCACACACCTGTTGCTCCAGTCGAGGCAGGTCAACGTTAACTGAAAATGCTAGATGCCGTGATGAAGGTAATTCAATCTGCTCTGCTGGGGAAGACTCAAACCTAGCATGGAGGGGGAATACATGAAGAAGGTAAGTACCTAAGGGAAAGAAGGACCAGAAGAATTTATTCAATGGCCAATTCATGGTTGACTCCAACTATTAAAGATAGAGTCCAAATTATTGAGCTTAATAAGAAGGATGTTGAAAAAGATCATGAGAAATGGTAGAAGACTTTAATTTTTTGTAGTTGGGGATGAGTCATCCATCGGTGCACTCAAAAGATTTATTTCCATGCCATGAAATTTTTTTACTAAGCCAAAGATATTTTATCACAACAATGACTACTTTTCGATGTGATTCAATTGTATAGAAGATAGAGATGTTGTACCGTATATCACTCCATATACTTTGAGAAAGAAGCCTATTATTATGAAGGTCTGGTCTATAAGTTTCAATTCAAGCTGAAATGCTAAAACTATTTTTATTTGGGGTGAAGTTACCAAACTTGCCACAAAGTTGTAGAAGTATAGATTCCTTAAGTAGAATTCAGATTGGTTTGGGATTCCTTTATATGCTTATGAGTGTACTACTAGAGTGGAGCATATCTCCTATCCATACTAGTAGGAGATATGGATGTTACCATATAACTTACAAGGCATGTCAAGATGCAAGATCCAACTGGAAAGGTGTTTGAGCAAAAAATTGAGTATGACTGAGTGTGACAATATTGTGCCATATGTATGATGATTGGCCACAATTGTAAGAAGAGAAAATCAGTAGAAGCTCCTAAAAAAAAGTCACCTATCATCAAGAAGGTGTGGTAAGAAAAATTAAGGATAGATGCACAATCTGGGATATTTATCCAGCCTAAAAAAAAGTAATTCAACAACATAAGACTAAATGATATCTGAACATGAAGCACCCGAGGAACAACAGTGAACAGTTAAAGTAAAGTATGTTATCAAATGGATCCATCAAACCATGCAGCAAGTTAGTGTTACGAATGATTTTAGACCTCTGCTAAATGGGCATGTTTCCCTTTATAGTTCTCAACTATTGTCAACTTTTGAGATGGGGCCTAGTATCTCTGGAGTGGAAAAAGGAGACACTTATAATTCTCAACTATCTCTATGAATTTGATTACCTAGAATATTAGGGGTTTAAGTAAGTCCTATTAGTAAAAAGAGTTTATTGCTTATCTAGGCCAGAATAATATAGGTGTTTTTTCCATCTTTGAACATAAAGTAAAGAACCACACTTCTAATAAAGTAGTTGCTAAATTTGATATGAAATGAAGTTGGTGTCATAAACTATGTTTCCAGTAACACGAATAGAATATAGATCCTATCGGATCCTGAATATGTGAATTTCAGTATCAGCAATTTCATTACTCAATATATATAT
>JACEIK010002774.1:154289-180746 GCA_018107945.1 Datura stramonium | reverse complement strand
AAAGGAATTATGGTCGACTCTTGATGCTACGGTTCTTTCATGGATTTATGCTACAATCTCTAATGATCTCTTGCATACTATTATCGAACCTGATGCTACGACCATGGAAGCTTGGAATCGACTCCGTGATATTTTTCAAGATAACAAAAATTCCCGTGTGGTAACTCTGGAACCCGAATTTTTCAATACAAAGATGGAGAATTTTTCGAACGTTTCGGCATATTGTCAGCGTCTCAAGTCTCTTGCTGATCAATTAAAGAATGTCGGAGCACCGGTGTCGAATAGTCGGCTTGTTATTCAATTCGTTACGGGTCTCACGAGAGCATATCGGGGTGTTGGTACCTTGATTCGATAAAGTGACCCTTTACCTCCATTCTATCAAGCCCGGTCGATGTTGACTTTAGAAGAGCGGAGGCTTGGCGGGGAGGCTGCCGCAGACGCTCGGATCGGCTATGGTGGCTGCCTCGGGATTAGAGTATGATTGGGTTATCCATCCTCTCATTCGAACCATTCCTAATATCATTAGGAAGCAACATGGCAACGCAAGTGCAGGCGTAAAGGGGTTCGGGTGGCGGCAAAGGTCCTGGTGGGGGACGCTAGGGTAAGTCTCACGGTGGTGGTGCTCGGGGTGGACAATAGCAACAATGGCTGGGCACGGCCTTACGGATAGCGGCGTGCAGGGTCACAACCGTGGCTAATTTTCCTCCTTGGGGTTGGATGCCACAATGGGCCACTCCACCTTGCCCATATCAACACAAGGGTGGGCTGGCGTCCAATGGTAACAAGGGGCAGCGGCGGCTGGTTTCTTGGGCCACAGCCACGACGGGCCTTTATGAGTTCCAGCAGTGGGCGGTATGCTACATATGCACCAACGGATATAGCTTCTGCGATACATACCATGTCGTTAAAATCCCCGATCAGACATGGTACATGGACACCGGAGCTACTTCTCATATGACTTTCTCCAATGCCCTTCTTGTAGGTGATGGGAAAGCTCGTAGTGGGCATTGATTGTGGCGAAGCTGTTTAGTCCGGTGGTGAAACCCGGCTACCATTATGCAGTTCTTTCTCTTTCTTTGTCAAAGGCATGGCCTATTCATCGGAGTTGGATGTTAAAAATGCCTTTCTTCATGGTGACTACAAGCGATTGTATGCCATCAACCATTGGGCTATCGGGGATCGTACTCATCTAGATTATGTATGCTTGTTACGTAAGTCATTGTATGGACTCAAAAAGGCACCCCGAGCTTGGTATAAGCGACCCTTGGTTTCTCTAATAGCAAGTGTGATAATTCGTTAGTTATTTATCGCAAAAGTGCGTGATATGTCATATATTTTGCTTTATGTTGATGATATTATTCTCCTTTGCATCTTCCTAATGCTCTCAGTACATCTATTATAGAAGCTTCTCGGCTGAGTTTTCTATGAAGGATCTTGGTCCTTTAAATTATTTTCTTGACATTGCAGTTTCTCGACATAAGGGTGGTATGTTTCTTTCACAAGCATAAAGTATGCCGAGCAAATAATTGAAGCGAGCGGAATGTCTTCTTGCAAGTCATCTTCTACTCCTGTTGACACAAATGAGAAGGTTAGTGCGACTTCTAGTACTCCCTATGAGGATCCGTCTTTATATAGGAGTCTTGTTGGGGCTCTTCAATATCTTACATTCACCCGACCAAATATTTGTTATGCTGTTCAACAAGTGTGTTTACATATGCATGATCCGAGTTGATCATATGCAAGCTCTCAAACGCATTATCCATTATATTCAAGAGTACAATTGACCATGGTCTCCATCTCTACTCATCTTCTATTTCATCCCTTGTTTCTTATGCGTCTTGGGGTGGGGTGGTTGCCCGGATACGAGGTGATCTACCTCTGATTATTGTGTATTTTGGGTGATAATTTGATTTCTTGGTCTTCCTAGAGACAACCTACTCTTTCTCGGTCCAGTGACGAAGCCGAGTGTAGGGGTGTGGCAAATGTAGTATCCGAATCATGTTGGTTACGAAATTTGCTTTTGAAGTTACATTGTCAGATTAAACAGGTTACACTTGTTTATTGTGACATTGTTAGTGCTATTACTTATCGGGTAATCCGGTGCAGCATCACGTACCAAACATATTGAGATGGGCATTCATTTTGTACGGAAAAGTTGCTCGTAGTCGAGTTACGTGTTCTTCATGTACCTTCCGATATCGAATCCTGAACATCTTTACCAATGGGTCTACCGCGAGTTCTATTTGAAGATTTTCGTGACAGTCTTAGTGTCCGACAACCTCCGGCTTCGACTGCGGGGGTGTGTTAAATATATATATAAATATATTTAAGGCATATCATGCCTAAGCTATCCCTTAGAATTAGGCACATATCATGCCGCTTGTATCCCTTAAATTAGGCACATTCTAATTGTATCCCTTAGAATTAGGCATATATCATGCTAACTGTATCCCTTAGAATTAGGCACATATCATGCTTCGATTTTGTATATATATACGTTTATGTTAATGAGAATGATTGAGGAATTATTTAATAGACTTAAATATGAGCATGTTTTGAGATCGAAATAACGGGGGCATCATGCGGGAAGTTAACAAAAAAAATCTTGAATGATAATAACAAAGAAAAATTAGGAAAGACTCATAATATATTAAATTGATTTGGTCTATTGACCTATGTCATATCATTATATTATTATATAAGTGGAGGCACACAAATTGAAAGTTAAATTACCATTTTGCCCCTCCACTAAATTAAATTTAATTAATACATAATTAAGTATTAATATTTTATCATATCATATCATATTTATATTTATTACTATACAAGTGGAAGCCAAAGAGTAAAAAGTTAAAATAAGTGAATAATAAATAAATAAATAAATAGAAATAATAATAATAATAATAATAATAATAATAATAATAATAATAATAATAATAATATAGGTGAAAGTGGAAATTACTTATCTTAAAGTTGGATTATCATCTTTTACCTATAATAAATTTTTTATATATATATATAGATGAAGTCATTCATTGAACCGAGTGACTGAAGAGAATGAATAAAGTCATTTATTGAGCAGAGTAAATGAGGAGAAGTTGTTTCACACCTGTAGTAATTATTTAGGTTATACTTTTATATTTTTTTTAATTATTATTTCATATACTACCTTTTCACCTTCTAATTATTTCATCTTCTAAGTTTCTACTGGTTACAATAGTATTTATACATAATCCTCTAATGAAGATATATGTCATTAAGCGAGGGCTCAATATGAAAATATATGTCTTTGTGTCATGTTTATACTCTACACCTTTTAATAGGTAATATGAAGTTGTTGCATTCTTTATTCTTCATTTTGATAGTTTTTCAAATTTTTTCTGATTTACCTTCTTGTTTTATTGATATTGGCATTTTGGGTTTGTAGAATGTCCATAAACTTGATATAAGCAGCCACAAGCCTGCAGATTAAATTTACTCTTGACTCGTGACTTATATTTATGCCCATCATGTAACTTGTATTTTATGTAATAATTCTTGCACTTCTCTACATAAATGTTGAATTTTTTTTTGTTTTCATTTTATTTAGGTGATCTTATCCCACGTTATACTTAATCATCATCAAAGCATAATTAGCAAACTAAGGTAACCAAAATGTCAGTTCAATCATTTTGAATTTACACTTATCGCAGCTCTATATTTAATTCTTTAATGTGGATATACACGTGTTTCGCACGTGTCCAGAAACTAATATTATTAATATAACAAAAGACTATTGGAAGAATACAAGACTTTTAGGACTACGTTATAAATGCTACTATAATATCGTAGAAAGTAGATTCTCAATTTATAAAAATTCAAATTCTTTTTCTTCAGAAAGGAGTTTTAAAATATAGAAAGATTTTATTTTCTTCTATAAATTATTCACAAATGTTAGAATATGCATGAATAGAATTTAATAAATCATTCAATTACGAAAATATTTAATAGCCAAAATTTTTGTTAATTTCAAACTTTTAAAAATTAGGAAATGATTTTTATGTTCTTCCATACATTATTTGCCAACATAGAAAAGCATGGATTTTTTTTTAAAAAAAAAAAAAACACGAGCTATTCTAAATAAATTACTCAAATATGGAAATATTTAATAGCCATTAAAAAAATAAACCAACACAACCTATTCCTAAATAAATGATTCAATAATTAAATATTTAATAGCCATTTTTGTTGATTTTAAATTTTAAATCATGTTTTTGAATTTTATAATTTTTTAATTTCAATTTTTAAATCTTTTAATAAAAGACAAAAAGTTTCAAAATTATTTTTAACGGCTCTTGCCCACACTTCTAAGATAATATAGATAAAATCATAAAATATTCATTTTTATAATTTTTTTAAGAAAAATTCAAATATATATATATATATATATATGATTCTATCATTCTTTTATTGTGACTATTTTATTATTCTAATGAAGTTTTGATAAAAATTTGGCAGAAATATATTCAGTTAAATAAGAACAACAATTTTAACTTGTTGCTATGAACTTGAAAATGAAAGCAGCGAAAAATAGAAAATAAAAAGATAACGAAAAATTAAAAAATATGATGATGTAAATTTTTTTTTCTAGGTAGAGTTCCAGAAAATGAAAAATCTTAGAAGTTGAAGTTGTTTCCTCTTTTCATTTGCTTAAATGTCTTAACATTTAATTAAGTAATTTATTTAGACACTTATTGACATCTTATAGTGACATTATAGATAATAACAACAACAACACACAAAAACATCAACAACAATAATAATAATAGCAGAACAAAAAAAATAATGAATTATACAAAAGGAAGAAGGAAAAAGAATTGAATAGTGGAATGATAAAGAAAAAGAAATAGAAAGAAGTCAAAAAGAAAAAAGGGTATTCACGTTTATAGAACTATATCACATAAATAATATTATTAACATATAGTCTATAGGCTTTGTATATATATTAAAGGCAAAAGCTAATATAATGAAATACGTAAGTTTTATATTAGTAATAAAATAATGAGTTGAAGACCATTTAATGTTGGCCTTGATAGACAAAGTGTAAATTTTGTAATAAAATCTTTTTCTTGGAGAGTACATATCTTGAATTTGAAATATATATATATATATATATATATATATATATATATATATATATATATATATATATATATATATATATATATATATATATATATATATATATATATCATTAAACTTCTACTTTTCCAAGTTAATTGACCATCTCTCTTAATGAATCTTTCTACCATTAAAATTTCTTCTTCATCTTGATGACTTTGTACCAACCTAGTTTAATCATCTCTCTTTGATGAATCTTACACCGACATCAAACTTGCTTCTTGATCTTGATGAAATTGTGTTTGGCTATTATGAACTAAGAAGAAATTTTGAAGAATATATTTATGATCCTCATCAAGTGGTGATCATATTGCTATATCACCTTTTCTATATCCTCTCTTTTGATTATTAAACATATAATTGATGAAAAAAATGAAGGAAAAAAAAAAAAAAAAAAAAAAAGACAGCTAAATAAAAAAGAAAGGAGAAAGAAAAAATTGAACATCCAACAACTCCATAGATGATTATTATTTATAGATTCGTCAAGCCATAAGAATTAGATAGAAGAGAGTTGAGCCATGTTATTTAAGTAGAGGAAATACGAGTTGAGCCATGTTATTTAAGTAGAGAATGCAAATAGATGGAATTTTTGTAACTTATGAGATATAATAGGTCTAATAAATATATGATAATATTTTAATTATTAAACAAATTGATTAATAAAAAAAATAAAAGGAAAAAAAATCAAAAAGAAAATAAAAGATAAATTATTTTCTAAGCGCAGAGGTGTCACATCACATTATCTATGCTTAACTTTAATATCTAGATAGATTTGGAGACGCGGTTCAACTCATTTTGACTTTCGTTGAATTTAATTTATTTAAAAATAAAGTTAATATATAATAAAATTTCAAAAAAGATAAAAGATAAATAATTTTTAGACCATAGAAATATGCCACATCACTTTGTATATGCCTAACTTTACGATATAGATAGTTTGCAGGCGTGGTTCAACTCATTTTTTGACTTGTTTAATTTAATTTATTAAAAATTTTTTATTTTTTTTATTTTTTTTATTTTTTTTATTTTTTTTATTTTTTTTATTTTTTTTATCTTATTTATTTTTAATAGTTTATTATATAGTCATAATAAAGAGAAACAATTTCATTAAGTACTTAAAAACAATAAAAGAACAAAAAAAATAATAATCAAAACCTAGTAAAAATTAAGCGGATTGTATTATCACCCATTTTTTAACTCAAATAATTTTAAGCGGCTAATTCAATCCGTTTTGACTTGCCTTGACTCTGCCCAATTTGATTGGCTGATATCCCTATAGGTATATTATGTATTTTGTAGGGCTGGGTCTAGAAGTCCAATTACAAATTTATACAAATTCAATCATTTTTGTCTAAATTCTTTATATATGTATACTAAGAAATCTATCAATATTTAATTATAAATTTTAAAAGTTTGAAATTATTAATTGTGAAATTTGATACATACTAATAAATATAAAATACATAAATTTTATTTTTAAATTTGCTTATATATATTTAAATGATAATTTTTTAAATATTGTAATTTAATTTATATTTATATATGAAAGAAGTGGAAATTAGCCACCTATACGAGATTCATTTAAAATAAATTAATGATATAATTAGCTATATATATATAATAATAACAATTAGAAAAGGGTAGAAAAATATAACGTTTGGATTTTCTGAACCGTTGTACTGTTTTTGTTTTTGATATAAAGTTTTTTTAAAAGATTCCTATTGTTTGTTTTCTTTATGTATTTCAATTTCCCTCTAAATCTTGTTTGTCTCATAATCTCTTGCATTACAAGTACTTGAATTTCAATTCTTCTTAATGGTTCCTCCACAGAGTAGTTTGAATCAATAAGAAAAAATTGTCAAGATAATTCATTTATCTCCATACATTTCCCTACTTAATTATCACATGGTATAGTCCACCTAGGGGTCCTCACATTTCTCACTTACTCTTGGCGAATGATATTATGCTATGTGGAAAAATCAACATAACTTGTTGCCATTCTATTACGTTATTTTTGACACAATTCAGCAATATTTCAGGACAAAAGATGCACATTTGAAATTAAAAATCTTTTTACGACCTGAACAATAATTATGTCATAAACTCTTTTAACATAAGTAAGGGAAATAACTTTGCTTTATTTTCACTAGGACATGTCGAGCAGCTCTCTCATTCAGCTCCAACCCTTAAAAAAATTTATCCAACTATGTTATATTTATAAGATTACATACAATGTCGTTGTTCATTGCATGGAACCTATTATAACTTTTATTAGGGAACTTACAATCCTACAAGAAAAGTTGCATCTTGTTAAGTGATCCACGGCTGGCTGTTATACAAAGCCTCAACTCAAAAATAGGGCAGTATTAGCATTCACAGAACTCGAGGTGGTCAGCTGTTCTTCGTAATAAATGTTTACATTGACCTAATAGCTAGAGTAACAATTTTAGAATTTCTTCACGCACTTGGAGAGCACTCCATTTAGGATAATCGTATTTCCAAAAAGGACTATTTTAGAAGCCTTTCAAGGGTGCACACATCAACTTTTGACATGATTCATGGCTAATATCATCAAATACTCTCCAAACATAGGAGATGCATGCACAATACCATTGCTGTTATGGTTCACATAATACTTTAGATTTCACTGATATTTCATTCGAAATCTTACAGTTCACACATATTACCGACTTACTTGGGGGCTTGCAAACTCTTTGACTTAAATTCATTCTTCAATCATGGTTTCAGGATCTAGCCACATTCCCTTAACGGCGCCGTACTTTTAAATTGGATCTAGAAGCTACACATTCAACAAAAATTCAAGAGATTTTTATGGCTTTTTAGCCATGCATGTTTGCCCACATCAAGTTATTTATATCACATCACATTCAATACGGTAAAGCACAATGATCTCTGAATCTACATTTTATAACATCATGTGAAGGTGTTATGAAGTTTTGATAATTTACAAATTGTGTACAAGTGGCATTTTATATGATAAAGAATAGAAGTATCAATAACTAGGTCATCAAAGATATCTAGGTAAAAGTGAATATACAAGCAACACTATCGAAGGAACTCATCAGAAAATCTATTCCTCTAACTAGAGAAATAGGTGTAAAGATAGAAGATATTTGCATTGGGCACCAAGTCCTTGGAGAATTGCAATACTGGAAAATTTATTTCAACAAAGACTGAAAATCTATACAAAAATAGTTACTAAACTTACCACATTAAAATTAGTTCCGGACAGGAGACAAAAAAGCTCATACCGTCGATAAGAAGAAGACCAAATAAAATTAGGATTGAATTCTTGAAAAGTCTTGAACCAAATCTAACTTTGATTAGAGAATTGGAGCGCGGCTTGACTTATTTCTATATAAACAACACGTCAACCAACCTTTGGTTTGGAACACCCAAGGCCAGAGTCCTCAGTGTTCCTAATTTTGCATGAAGAGTCGCAAGAAATTTTGTGCTACAATAATGAAAATGTTCCTATCAAGTTTTATCTATACAGTTATGTAGTTTGTAATAGCTAGTTTTTTTAGAGAGGTTTCAAGATAGGATCTTGATTTCTTTTTTAAAATTGTAATAGGTGTTGTCTTGTTTATTCTAAAGGATGTCAGCGAGGTAGGAATGAACAGTGTTAAGAGGGAAAGAGGAAGAGCTGTTGGGAATAGTTCATGTAGGTATTACAAGTGCGGTTGTAAATATAATTGGAGTTGAGCTTGGAGTTTAATGGAAGAGATTGGGAAAAGTTCTACACAAGATAGATCGTGTTTGTTGACTCTCCTGAGCAAGGAGCTTTTCATATAAAATTCTTGTATTGATTTATCATTCACAATTACTTTCTTGCATAGTTACTCAAAAAACATGGTTCATTAAGTGCTTAGGTCGCAACCAAACTAACAAGTGGTATTAGAGAAAGATATTTCAATAAAGGCAAGCACCTTGAAAGACTGACAATAGTTGCACCTCCTGGAGTCCAAGAAGATTAATCAATCACAAGATCAACCTACTTCATTGGCAAATACTATGATTGTTGGAAAGAACAAATGCAAGACTTCATCATAGGTGAAGATCTTGAATAATGGGACATAATCATAGAAGGCCCCAAACTCACTTATGCCACTAATGATAGAAAGAATATCATTTCCAAAAAGATGAGCGAATATAATGATGAAGACATTAAGGTTATCCATAGGAATATCAAGGCAAAGAAGTTGCATATTTATCACAAGTCTCAAGTTCAACATAATCTTCTCATGTACAATTGCAAGGAAATCTGGGACACTCTTCAAACTAGGTATGAAGGAATTTAAAAAATCCAAATTGAAAAAGGAAAAGATGATGAGTCTATTCAAATATAGGAAGAGTAAGACTTAGAAAAAAAGGGGAGGCTATGGATTATTCACCCAGTAAGTTCCTATCATTTAACCGATGCGGGTATATGTATGTTGGAGTTTTGGAGTTTAACGCATGCGAGTAGGCTCGGGAATGAACGCACGAGCACGGTGCGAGTTAGCGGGTAAAAGAAGGTCGGGAGGCAAGCCGCGGCGGAGCACCGCATTATGGACTTCCTCCCTCGCTTTGAGGCGGCGTATCGCGCCCGTAAAGCGGCGTGGGAGGCCGCGCCGCGGACACTCCTCCGTCGCCTCTCTCTATATGCGTGTGTATTAGAGGTAATACATTTGTCTCACTTTAAGCATTTCAAGAAAGCATACCCTCGGCTAGCAAGAAACCTCTACCGACTTTTCACCCGTTCTACGTCAATTATGCCGTTAAACTCCATCTAAACGCAAATTCATCTTAGATAACGAGTTCCAGGCCTACGAACATCACATGGAGTTAATTTCTTGTAAATTCATTTTGGGTGATCGGAACCACGCGAATAAAAGTTGTTAGAATCACTTCTAATCAAGTCCTAGCGACTAGAAGTGAAAGATGACATTTCCACCTTATAAACTCTCGGGAATTTGTAAGCTTCGGCCCGAATTGAATGAAGTTTGAATTGCAGTTATTGTCTTTGAAAGATATCATTATTTTCCGATTTCTACTATTGAAACAGCCATATTCTCTCAGCGTGGAGGCTATAATTAGGTAAATTGCCGACTTCATGTTGGAACTACATAGGTAAACGAGAATCATAAATTGAGGTATGTTAATTCTTATCCCATACGGCAAGTTATTCTCATCATATGGCAATCACGAACTATTCTATTGAATGTAGATAACGATCCTATATGATGTAATTAGTGTTTACTAGTAGATAAGGATTATGTATGTTGCGATTGACGCTACCAGTAGATAATGATTATATATGTTGTGGTTAGTTGCTAAAGACGTATTGAGAGTATCTTTGTAGTATCCCTCATCGGGAAAGGGGCATATTAAGTATGACTAACGCTAGGTGCATCGAGTTCCGTTCCACTTGTTCACCATAGAAATATTACGATGTTCTGCTTTCGTGCCAAGGCCTTAGAAGTCTATGTTTAGTTGTTGGGCCTGAATGGTTAAGTTTGATAGCATAGGGAAAAATTAGCCGAGCAATATAATTTCAATTTAACGCCTGTATTATCGGTAAAGCTCGCCCGGTGGCCGATGGCGTACTTGCGCCTCGGGTGCGGAATCTAGATAGGGTGGGATTATTCTCGAGTTGATGCTTCTTGAGTTGCCTAACGAACTGGCGACAACTCGCCATATGATTGGCCATTGTCGGTGATCGTTAGTTCCAATCGAGTTAATGCTTATCATACAGGTTTCTAAAGAAATCATCCTAGTTGCTACAAGAATGATAGACAGTTGATACCTAAGAGGGAACTTAATAGTAGTTCAACGTGGGCCCGCCGCTGACCTACTCGTGTAGGTACCCAGGTGAGGTTGCATGAGTAGCTAGGTCGAATAAACGCCTACGAGGCTATGAATCGCAGAGTCATATGAAATCTGAGCAGACCAAGTTAAGATATATGGGACTAGAACCATGAGTGATGCAGTATACCTTGGGCTAAGAATTATAGTAATTTGCACAGCTGGAAGGTTAGGGTGGCCTTTCGGGACACATATACGATTAGTAGCAACCCTACGGTTGTTTCTAAAAGCTGAAAGAGACAAATAGTTGGCCATGCTGCGACCTTACTGTTCACTAATGAGATATCATTGTCCTAGCATGACATTCGAGGAGCATCATTTAGGCCACCCCGAGACCTTGCCCTATTACTGTCTAGTGGGTTAGAGATTATAACCCTTGCCCGGGACCCTCTAATCAGGTGTAGGCACACGAGGTATACCCGTTAGCAGCTATACAGGCTATTCTAGGGGAGAGTAATGGTCGCATTAGGAATTAAAGCCATATACCTTTGGTGGCTAGATTGGTACTAAATGTAGTATATCAGTTAGCATTGATCCCACCTAGGATGGCCTTCCATTGACCAACTTCAGAGTTGTTAACTGTGTCATCGCCTATGGGGCTATTGATCCTTTCGGAGGAGCTATATGATGTCACTCGAAGGCATGTGATGTCGATGGGACCACACTCGAGCTGAGCCATATTTACGTCCATCCACGTATAGGCCTCTTTTTATGTTGTATTAGCATTACTGACCTTCTGTTGGTCCTTGTGCCCAGGGTGCAGTTACAGAAGCCCAGAGGGCTCAGACTTGCAGTTATAGGAGCCCAGCGCGGGTATGGGTTGTAGACCCGGAAGTGGTAGGTTGGCTATAGTTAACAATAAAATCATAAGGACCTTGTTAGGGGTATATAGATTGGATTGTACTTGCCAGGGATTATGGGGGCCCCGTAGGTTGTTTCTGTGTTGCTTGCACCTTCTAGGCTTATGGGGGCCATGCTAGGTTCTTTTTGTATACTTGTGTGCTAGTTATAGCTTATGTATGTATAGTCGTACAACTTTAGCTCATATAGGTGTAGTGGTTTACTAGATGTAGGTCATGGATAGGAAAGCTTACGGGTTAACTTCTGCCCTTCTTGCTATTCACTCTCAATCCTTTATCAGCTTTTAATCAGCTTTCATTACTGCCTTACATATTCGGTACATATTATACTAACGCCCAACTATGGGGGCCTTTGCGTACTTACTGCGAGGGTTTAGATAGGCAGATTGTGGGATATCTTATGGCTATTCGAGTGGTGATTGGCTAGCTCCTTTCATGGGGGAGTTCCAGGTTGTAGAGGTTACCTATATTTTATTGGTATAGCATTTGGGTAGGCCGGAGGCCTTGTTCCCATTACTATTTTTATTCTTAGAAGCTTACGGACTACGGTTTCTTGATTAGATGTTCGTGTTGGCCATGTGGGGTCTAGTATCGCTTTCGGTTAGCAGCCTTATGGCTGTAGTGTTTAATATAACTGCATGTTTTTATTACGTTATAACTAGACAGTATGGTGGTCTTGTCGACCCACATAGAATCCCTTTTATTGTTATGTTGGCTGGGTTAGATATTTTTTTTACAGGTGTTGCATGGTATTATCGGCCTGAGGCTATGTTTACAGCCGAGGATATAGATTTATTTTTGATTAAGTCGTAAGTAGGCACCGGAAGTGCACACTCCTGTAGATCAACTCAGATCTCAGTGTGGCATTAGGTGCCAGTCATGCCTCCCAAAGTGGGGGCGTGAGACGGGAATATACTCTAATCTGAATCTAGAGCAGATGAAGATTTTGCAAGGAATATTATTCAAATCTTGAAGACATTATTAGAACATGCCAATCAGTGAAAAGGGAAAATATGATGAGTTTATTCAAAAATAGGAAGACTCAGACTCAAAAGAAAGAAGAGAGGCAATAAAAGACTCTAATCCTGACTCAGGGAAATATGAGGATCTTGACAAGGTAAATTATTTAGATCTTGAAGACATAAGGTAGCACATGTCGAAGATCGTGACTCGGATTACTCTCAATGCCTTTTAAGAAGTTCATACTAATAGAGACAAACAAGAAAGACTACAACTCTGAAATCAAAACATAATAACCTTACAAAGAAACAATAATCTAACAAGATAGGTTCTTATATTGAAGAAAAGAGGCGGGGAGGCAAAGCTAGCAATTGTGCAAGCTTCACTCCTTGTGTAGAGGGAAAGAATTTGTAGTGGCAAATCAAACGAAATTTGGAAACTCCTTGAGAAGCTAAAATAAGTCAGAGATAAGTTCAAAAGATCTCTCAAATGGATCTGACCCTCAAGAAGAAGATTTTCTATAGGAAATTAATAACAATAGAAGATGTAAGTCCAAGATTGAAAGAAAGAACGAGGAAGAACATGATTCTCCACAAGTGCATATCAATCTTCACAAAAAGGAACCCGAATACGAAGGGTTCCTATAACTCCTCTATAGCGAAGAGGGAAAGGGACAAGGTAGGGAAAATAAAAACATGCTTGATCTATAAAAAAGTAATTATTTCCTTCAAAAACCCATGAAGAGACAGTGTAGGATAAAGCTGAACAATCTCTCTCCTCCCAGATAAAAAGAGTATAGAAATACAAGTAGAATAAGGAATGAAGAGTAAAGTTGTACAACAAAAGCCAAGATCTTCCATTTAAGAACTTAATTATTGAGAACCTAATTCTTAAAAAATGAGAAAACAAGGATGATTTTGAGATAGATTTGTCTTTTGTAAAGGAGCTCACATAAGGTTCCAGAAAGCTCAAAACACAGAAATTGTTGCCCCACATCCAAGATGATTGAGAATAAAGAATTGAAGCAAATCCTAGATCATAGAAAATAAAAAAACTTTTAAACTAAAGGGAGGTTGAAGAGAAACTATGTGATGCTGACGCAAAAGGAAAAAGCTCAGCAGCAGATGAAGAACATCCTTTGAAGAACTTGTTTCTCGATAATATGGCATGAACAAGAAGATAAAGTAGAAATCTCAGCTCCTCCAAAGGTTAATCCTTGAGTCTCTCAATATTATAAAATTAAATTGAAACTGTGGATTAATTGGCCAAATCATGAAGAAGGATATTGTCTTAGAATATGAGACATGAAAGTGGAGGAGCCGCATAAAGAAAATTAGTCGACATATGCTTATTCTAGTGGCTACAATTATGAAGGATAAACTTCTAGAGAAATCAGATAGTAAAGTTGGTTCTCAAAGAAGAAGAAGAAATATGTTTTAGGGATCTTGAATCATATTTAAGTTTACAAGCACTATTTAACTATGATTATAGATCCCAAAAACATATTTCCAAACCATACAAGTCACATATTATCAAGCTTATGTCCAACCCCTAGATATTTGATCATATTGTAGCATTACAAGCACCAATTTCTCAATACTCTTTCCTACCTATTTACATGAGCTTGAGTTTTCCTAAATTTTATAACTCCAGAAAATTCATTCTTTCCAAATAACCCAATAAAAAATATATGATCAGGGAGACACTATCTTAGAGGGAATAAAAGGAAAACTTTAAAGAAGCGGGAGGCTCGGGATTGTAAGGGATGGGTAATGTTGGGAATTAAGAAAGCTTATTTATGTAAGATGTGAGTAGAAAAATAAAAAGGAATGGCATGATAGTTGAAAATTTAGCATCATTGAATGTTAATGATTATTTGAAAAAGAATTAAAAGATTGAAAAAAGAACCTAGTCCCTCGCTATTAGTCTTGACAAAAAATGTGAATGGTTGAATTGAGAAGGGTGTAATAGATATCCTACCATTGGTGTTTGTTGGGTATAATAAATATAGGTTCGAGGAGCACAAAATAAGAATAGTAAGGAGGAAAGGGGTTAAAAGTTCTTATTATTTTCTTTGACGAGAGACATATGAACTAAACTATAAAAAAATTTCTTCTATACAAAAAAAGAACTAACCTATTTTGAATACAAACTAATACCAAATCATACCATAGTAGTTATGTAAGTGCATGTAATTGCCTATTTTTTGGTCCTTATGGATTAAAATTATGCATCCAAACATCTTCTATTTAGGCTTGATGAATTCTTAGATTGTAATTTTACTGTTACACCCCGTGTATTTAGAGAGGTCCGTTGATAGGTTCGGACGTATGAGCCTAGTTTTGCTGCTCGTATTTTTATGTTGAGCAAAGTCCGGGGACAATTGAGCGAGCGGGTGGTTGAGCGAGGGTGAAAGGCCGAAGGTAGTCGCTACTATCGTCTTGTCTGATTTTGTTATAGTTATTTTTGAACCTCGATAGTTCTAGCTTGTTGTAGTTAGTTTTGTGGCGGGGGTGTACTCGATCGAGGTGTGGCATGGGCGTCAATGTTATCCCTCACAGGTTTAAGTGCGACAAACATCATATTAGAGTAGTTCCTATCCTAAGGAGTCTATAAGTCATGCCTAGTAAAGTCTTATTTATGTATGTGTTAGACAGTGTACTTATAAACAAACACGGGATATTTCAATATTATCCTTAACTCTGGATGAAGTAAATTGTGAGATGTCATTTACATTGTAAGTCGGGTCTAGAATCACGTTTCTTGACTTATTTGAAATGTTTATAGTCTGATGGATTCTAGCCGGTCAATGGCTAGATATGGTGATAGGTAAGATCCTTACTTTGATTTTTGGTTATGGTTGTGTTGCGCCTTGGTATGGTGCGAAGTCTCATTAATGCGGTGCGTCTATGGTAGACCCACATGGAGTCTTGTGACCGTGTGAGCCGATATCGTGTTGTGATAGCATCTTGGGTTGAATTCGTGTGTGTCGTCTAACATTCGAGGATGAATATTTTTAGCGGAGAAGGATGTTACACCCCATGAATTTAAATTGGTTTGTTGATAGATTTCGAACGTATGAGCCTAGTTTTCAACTTTGTGTTGTCGTGAAGTGAAGTATAGGGGAAGATTGTGTGAACAAGTGGTTGAGTGAGCGGGCGAAAGAGGCTGGAGGCAGTCCACAGGAAGCTATGCATGTTGCGAACTCCTCCCCTCTGCCTTGGGTTGCACATTGCGACCTCTTTTCTGAGTAGGTGCGTGTTACATAGTGGGTAAGGCGGTGAATGCTTATTTATATAAGTTTGGTCGGCTGTTTATCATTTCCTCCCTTTTAGGCCCCACGATGGAAACCCTTCCAAACTCTCTCTATATATTTTCCTTTCAACTTTGAGGCTAGAAATTATATCTTGCGTGAAGTTTGATATCGGGAAGTGGATTCTTGCTTTGTGTGCGGCGTTAAATTTATTTTTCTAGTGGCTGCTTCATGTTGAGTTGTTGGTAAGCTTTCTCCTTCATTCACTTCTAGCTTTTTTTGGCTTGGTTATGAGTTACTTATTATTGGTAGGTTGTCATTTTGATGTTTCTCTGCAAAGTTGAAATAGGCGAGAATCTTGTTAAATAAGATTCGCTTGCCTCGTCTCTTTGTTGAATCTTAGTTGGCTACATTTGACAGAAGTTTGGAATGCTCTTAGGTAGCACTTCTATGGTGTTGACAACTCTGGATTTGGCTAGGTTGGAATTTGTTGGATTCAAGGTATGTTAAGGCTTATGTCTCTACGTGAGCATGAATTCCATTCCAACCACACTCTTGATGTATTTTGTGAGTTTGTTATGTTGTTAGCTACTGTTTGGATTGATTATAGATTGTATTGTGGGTTTTGGGGTAAGTTTCCTCACATGTTGAGGCCATGAAATTAGACTTAATTTTAATTGGTTGTGTGCGTTGATAGAGCGTTGAAAGATATGGTTGTGATCTTTTTGGCTTGAGTTATGGGATTCTTTGGCCATACTTTGGGGGCTATTTTGAGGTAGTTTTAGTTCATATGTGTGGCTAGTCGGATGGATTAGTTAAGAGATGATTTAGTAAGCTCGTAGTGGCTTTGGTTGTCCTCGGGTAGTCGGGTTCGATTGTTGTGGAATCGAGGTTAGTTTTTGTTAAGTTTGATGAAGAGTGATGTTAGGTATGGTAGTTCTTGGATTGGGAATAAGGTTTGGAGATAGAATTGTTAAGTCATGATCTTTCAGCTGCCACGGAGTAAGCTGGTGGGCCCGGCTAGATACGTGAGGTTAGTGCCATGTCATCGTAGTCAGTTAGTGGAGATTGATAGCTAGTTAAGGCTGCTTGAACTTGTATTTGTGTGTATAAATGATTGGTATGTGAACTATATGATAGATATGGTTTCTGGAGGCTCTGCGATAGCCTGTAAGGTTGTGACGGTTTCTAGCAAGGTTGGAGCCCCTAGCTTGTGAAAAGACTGTAAGGTCGTGGCCAGTTTTGGCATGGTCATATTCATGATTCAGCGGATACTATAAGTCCGTGACTATTTTTGGCATGGTCATGCTCGCGATTTGTGGATGCTTGTAAGGCCGTGACTATTTTTGGCAAGGTTGTGATTATGGATTGATTTATATGTTGTGTTGTTGCCTTGTATTATATTATTTGATAGCGTGTATGCTAGATGTGTTGGTGATAGGTGAGGTGGGTTGATGGTCCTAGAGTTGACTCCTAGTAAGACATTTGGATGGATTTTGTATGGTACAAATGGTTTTGGGTGCGTTTGGCTAGGTACAAACTATTTGTTTGTCCGTTTGGTTATCTTTTTATGTTGGACTTGCTAGGCTTATTGGGGGTTAGGTAGGTTCAATTTACCTATTTGATTCGTGACTTTCTTCCTGTTGATACCTGATATGTCTATTGATCTATGCGAATCATGTTATCTTTTTCGCCTTACATACTCGGTATATTTCTGTGTTGACGCCCTAGTTGGGGAGCGCTATATTCATGCCTGCAGGTGCCAATCAAGGTAGATTGAGTTTTATAATTGGTGGAGTTCTAGGCATTTGGTCACTGGCTCTCCAAGTCTTTTCGAGCTACGAATATTTTGTATTATGGGTAGTTTGGGCCCTGTCATGAAAATTTACTATTGTTGTATTTATAGAGGCTCGTAAACTTCTGCTATGGGTGTAGTGTCGTTGCTATGAGCCCGTGGGCTGATTGTATAGATTGTTCCTTTTGTGGCCACCGACGGCCTATTGTTATCTTTGGGTTCGTATGTGAATCGGTTCTATCCTCTATAATGCGTTTTCTTTGATTATATTATAGTTGTTATTTCCGAACCTCCGCGGTTCTGGCTTAGCCACAGTTAGTTTTTGCAGGTGTGCTCGATCAGATGTGGCACAAGGTGCCGGTCATTCCCTCTAGGTTTGGGTGTGACAAACTTGGTATTAGACGATTCGTGACCTAGTGAGTCTATGAGCCGTGTCTAGTAGAGCCTTGTTTATGCGTGTGTTGCGTAGTGTACTTATAAACATGAGGTTGCATGATATTTAGGATTGTTACACTTCTTTTTGGATCAAGGGAAGGTATACGATGTATCAACTGTTGTAAGAGTCAAGTCTAGTCTTCACGTTCTTTGGCTTGTGCGAGAAAATGCTTATAATCGATAGTTCTAGCTAGCCAATGGCTATATGTGACGACAAGTAATATCCTTACTTTGATTTTTGTTATGGTGGTGTCGCGTCTTGGCATAGTGCAAAGTCTAGATTGTCTGGGTCGTCTGTAGTAAGCTCTAGGAGTCTTGTGATTGTGTGAGCCAATATCGTCTTTGTGATAGCATCTTGGGATGAAATCGTATATGCAATACATTCGAGGATGAATATTTCTAAGGGGAAAGGATGTTACACCCATGCATTTAGAGTCCCTTGATAGGTTTCAGGCATTGAGCATGGTTGCAGCTACGTATTATCGTTGAGTGAAGTACGGAGACGATTGTATGAATAATGCTCGAGCGAAGCGGGCGGAAGTACAAAGGCAGTCCCACGGGGAGCTGCGCATGAGGACCCCTCCCCTCCGCATTGGGCTATGTCATGACCCTTTTTTGCGGTGCGGTGCGCGTATCGGACTGGGTAAGATGGTAGCTACCTATTTATATAAGTTTGGTCGGTTGTTTATATCATTTCCTCCCTTTTGGAAATACCCCAAAATAAAAACCCTTCCAAACTCTCTCTATATATGTTCCTTTCAATTTGAGGCTAATCATATCCCATCATGAAGTTTGATGTCGAGGAAGTGGATTCTTGAGTAACGTGTTCATGCGGTACTAGCATTGGTGTATTTTGATGGCTTGCCGTGTTGAGTTGTTGGTAAGCTTCCTCCTTCATTGGCCTCTAGTTTTTTGGCTTGGTTATTAGATCCTTAGTACTGGTAGGCTGTCGTTTTGATCTTTCTACCATTGAAATCGTGAGAATCTTATTGAATAAGTTTTGCTTGCCTTGTCTCTTCATTGAATCTAAGTTGGATGCATTTGGCCCGGTAACTGGACCACTCTTGGAAGCACTTGTGGTGTTGATAGCTCGGGATTTGTCTGTATTTCAAGAACTCAAGAAAAGTAAAGCTAAAAGGAGTTAAAGCCAAAAAAATGTCCAAAGGACAAAACAATGTACGGACCATCGGTATGATAAACGATCTGCATCATCAACCATCCAAGGCCGACAAAAGATTCTAAAAACCAAACTAACAGAGTCCTTAAACGAGGTTTGAAGGATAGACTTAAGCTGACAAAGTGAAATTCTTAAGTGCGACCTCTTTCCTAAAAACGGTTGGTCGATCCATGGACGACAAGCTAGGGATAGAAGCCACATTACAATGTCTGGGATCAAAGATAGGTTCATCCCTTTACACGACACTTCAAAGAGTTTGAATTAATTGAAATGGCACAATGAACACAATTTGCCAAAGGACGGTTCATCCCTTTACACCTGACACTTCAAAGTTTGAATTAATTGAGCTTTTTGGAATATAGTATAAATGGATTTTTCTTGTAATTTTTAGAAAGCTTTCAATTCATATTTTCAGTAGAGAGTAAAAATAGCTAATTATCCTTAGTTTCCATAGTAGATCCTAGATCTTAGCTTGTAATTTGAAGATTTCACTTCATCTATTGAAGATCTCTTATCCAATTTTAATATCCATGGGAAAGTACGTCTCGTTACTTTAATTCTCATCTTCTTCTTGTTGTGGGTAACTAAACCCATACCTAGGGTTGTGTTATTTGTGTTGTCTTGTTCTCTCAAATTTCCAACAACCCTCAAAATAAATATTTCAATTGAAGTATTCCACTTGATCTTGAAACCCACTGAAAATATTAGAAGTGACAAGATAGTATGGGGGACTCTAGAAATCCATGTATTGTACACCCAGTCGTATAAACCTCTCATCATATCTTTCTGTGTATTAATATCTGTACACCCAGCTGTATGAACATTTAGTCATACCTGTCTGTGTACCATTCATACTGCTTTCCCGGATGCTCACCTCGGGCACGAGCCACTCATATCTAAGTATTCAGTAACGGCTTAATCATACTAAACTTCTCGTCCAGATACTCATCTCGGACACACGAGCCTCTCATTCTCAACATATAGATGACTCACTTTTCCATTCCATATGCACCTCATTTCCTCATGTAATTATCACGGATTCCATCCATCATTTCGAGAACAGTATATCACAGATTAATTTATTAACAAATCACATACACAACAAGGATTACACATTACAAGCTATAACACAATTGTGGCCCATGGCCATTTCATAATCAGTTATTCATTACATCTCCATGCCCAAAATTCAATGAGATGTGCTGCAAACTAGCCTGCTTGCGAGATTAGGCTTCGCTACATTGGCATCACTGCCGCCACCGCGGTCTCGCTGCAGGGGTATTGCTCAGGCAGTACTCCCACTCAGCTTTCCACTTACATTTCTCTCATAATGGTTCTTCGCAATCAACTCACCTTTTATGCATAGATTTCATTAATCAATCCTTATTATCAATTTACCCTTTTTCCTCAAGTAACAATAATCAATTCGACATGAACCATAACAATTGTATTACATAAATATATCAAAGTAACTTATTCGTCTATTAACTCATGCGAGCATGTGAACTGCCCGATACCCATGCCTATGACCAAACTCCGATCCCTTATTCAAGGCATACCTTAGAGGCATCTGTTATGGTTTTCCAACTACGACTGACATCGAAAGGTCTAGGTTCAAGATTCTTCGTACCCACAAAATTTCATATTATGGTGATTTCATCACCTCTTTCATATTTCCTTTTGATTATATTCGTCTCATAGATACTTCTTGATTATAATCAATCTAATAATTATTGACATGGAAATTCTCCCCACTCATCAATCACATCAAGCATACGCACATACAATTTTCTAATGAAAGTCTAACATAGATAAGTCATAGTCTACCTGGGCACCAAGCTATCGTTGAGAAGTTCCCAGCTGCATGCTTGCCTTAAGTTCCGAGTTCTTGCAGAAAATTATCATGGTGAAGGGTGAAGATTTGCCTCCTCTAGTCTCCTTATTTTTCTCTCCTGTTTAGAAATCCTAATCTCTGTTTCAGGGCATTTTTATTCAGCACCCCTTATGGAAATAGGTTTTTAAAATCCCATCCTGGACAGAATTACAGAGTTCTGATCTGCGTCGTTTGCTGCAGCAAGGGAACTTTCACTGCAGTGGTTCTATTATAGCTGAAACAGTCTGCCATCGTGGCCCTATGCCTGAGCCCACCTGATTTTAACTTAGTCCATTCGAAATCGTTTGTCACATAATCCCCTCAAATTCGGGGACCCAAGCTTGCAAGAATTTTACTTTACCCATGCTTAGATCGTCAGGGTGCTATAACAATCGGATATGTCATTATAGATGAACGAAAATGCATAATATCATTTCATTTTAATAGCGGTACAAGAAACAATCAGAGGCAATAAAATAGATTTTAATTTCTTGTAGATTTTGAATTTTATCTAATATTAATTAATATCAATATTATTTTACCATGATGAATAATAATATATTCTTAAATAAGTTTGATGTTCAAGATATCTTAAATTAAGCCAGAATTATATTGGAGTTAACATACTGAAGAGCATTAACTCATCTCTAGCAAGTTGGATGTCTATTGCTTGGTATATTTTTATTATTTTTTTCCCTTTGTAATAATTTTAAGTGAATTATGATAATAAAAATTAGCAATAAAACTTTTAACCATTTATTTTCATGCCAAAAGTCCATCATTTATACAAATATAATTATGAATCAATGTCACGATAATTTTTTAAAAATTCATTAATAAGAAAAAATCTCAATTATTCATCAATTTGCTTATTTTAACAAATTTCAGTTAATTTCTTCTAATATAATTATTAGTTGCGCAATCTATCGTGTACCAATAAAGGGTATGACAAAAATGCGTCAATATATTTTCTTACATATCATACAATATCATCATAATTCAAGGTATATCTTTTTATTTTTTTATATAGTTAAAAGATATTCCACTATAAAATTGATCAAAAATTGTTAATAGAAATTCTTTTTCTAATTCCATAGATGTAATACAAATGATAAATTTTATCCAAAATATAACTTATTTGAAATCATAAAAGATTTTCTTTTGTGTGATTATATTTAAATATATTTTTATGTTTAAACAATTTTGGATTTGTAACGACCCTTCAAGTTGTTTTGTGACTTTAAACTGTTTTACCTTTCTCGTATCTTTTATATGTGATTTATGACTTGCGGGAATAGGTAACATAATTTCTGAGACAATCAGATGTGTTTTGGAGAAGAAAAACTAAAATTTAAAGTTCTTAAGTTGAAATAAGAAAATGTTTGACCAAAGTAAACATTTAGGGTTAACAAGGTCATATTCGAGTTTTGACAGCTCTGTTAGGTTTGAAGGATGATTTATGACTTAGTTGGATAGTTTTCAGTGATCTTGAGGGATTCATGAGTTATTTGAGTGAATGATTGCATTCTAGTTTATTTTTAAAGATTAGAGTTGACCACAGTTAACATTTAGTCAAGATGACCTTGGATCGGTGAGTTGATGATTCCAACAGGTCCGAAATGTAATTTATGATTGATTTGCATATTTGATTTGTGTTTGGGAGGTCTCAAATGAATTTCAAATGCTCGTTTGAAGATGTTGTTTGAGTATAATGGTACCGCATAGAGCAATGAAATCCAAACTGTGTTTTTATTAAACCATTAGATCCGTATCATAATTTTAAAACTATAGAAAAAAATCATCGAATTCCAAGATCATAAGAAGGAGTTAGAGTCAGTTTAGTGAAAATATGGATCGCTGGTGCAAAAAGATCTGGTGCACGCCTTTAGCAACCATATTGTGATTTTTAGTGACGGGAAAGCTACTTTTAACAATCAAATTAGTTATTTTATCTGGCAGTGCATTAAATAGAGATTTTGAGTTTTTCTTCATATCTTGAGTTCTAAAGCTCTGTTTGAGGCGAACTTTTGTGGCATTTTTCTTGTAAAAGTGAGGGATTAAGTATTTGACCTTTACTTTAGTATTTACAGTTGATTATAATCATTTATTAGCGTTTTAATCCATTAAATTGAATAGAAAATTGAGATTTAAGCCTAGGGTTCTTAAACTAAGAATTCTTGATTTTGGGTGAATAACGATCTGTTTTAGCTGAAATTCGGTGTATGAGTTTATTTCATTATAGGTAAATATGATTTGAAAGAAAATTTCAGATTCGACTCCGGAGCGCGGGGTGACTTTTTGACTCGATTTTTCGAGCCAAAAATAATTATAGCAATATAGGTGTCATTTGATTCCTATTCCCATGGAGATTATTTATTTGAACAGATTTTGATCATTCGGAAGCATTACAGAAGGAACAATTCATAATTTGATGGTTGGACTTCAGTTTGAGGCAAGTACAAATTTCTTGGTTTTTTGAGGTGTTAGTTTTGATATAATAAATTATTATAAGAGTAATAGGTAATAAGGAGATACCATATAAATGAGATGACGAGCATTTATACGAGTATCGATGTCGTGATATGGGTAAATTTACAAAATTGATGTATGTATTGATGGTTGTAATGTGATTAATTTACTGAGACTTATCACTACGTGGTACTTGATTATTAATTATTGATCCTTGTGGTAGGGGTTGATTGATAAATTTGTGTTATATATTTGTGCATACATATTCATGTCACTCTTATTGTTGCATGATGATTATTGGCTAATAATATCCATTGGGTTATTTTGTGAACATTCATACTCTTGATGTCAATGAAAAATGGTTCTGGCGTGTGTTATTATCGATGAGAAATGATTTCAATGTGTGTTATTGCCGATGGGAAATGGTTCCGGCATGTGTTGTTGCCAATGGAATATAGTTCCTACAAGTATATGGACCTCGCGAGTCCTCCATGGGTCCTGACTATCCAACAGAGGAAGCGGGTATATACAGGTTCTTGGCTAGTGCATTGCATTGCATTATATTCATCATCATTGTATATTTAGTTGAGCATTGATATGATTGTGATACTGATTTGACTCGGCACCTTTGAGATATATTATGATATCATCAGTGGTGTAGCTGATTTCGAATAATATGTATCTTATTTTCTTTATTGTATTGATATTGAATCCGTAAACTCTTGTTCTGATGAATTATTATTATTGTATATTTATAACTGTTGAAAAAGAATTGTTAGGATTTACATCTCGTCATCACTTCTAGAAAGGGTCAGTTATCAAAGCTTGCTAATACACGTGTTTTCCATACTCACACTATACTTGTTGCACCTTTTTGTGTGCATGGACTATACCAGATACTAGCGGTACTTGAGTTCTCACGCAGTTCAAGACTTTTGCTGCTAGAATTCAGGGTGAGCTACTTCCTCTTCAGCAATCACTGAATTCTAGAGACTCTATATTTTATTTCCTGTCTTATTTTCTTTCAGACAGTTGTTTTAGTTTTTAGACTTATTTGGTACTCGTAGATGCTCTTGTACTAGTGTCACCAAGTCTTGGGGTTTTCTTTGATTTTAACTCTTTAATTCCGCACCTATAGAAGTTAGTTGCTTATATTTCATTACTTCGGTAGTTCTTATATTATTAAATGCTTAATAAAAGAATGGGGTTCGCCTACGAGGATGGTGGGTGACCTCATGACTCAATGGGATTTTGGGTCATGACAGAATTTGATAGTAATCCATAAAAGAGAAATATGATTGTTGGTTGTGCATGTTATGTGCTAGTTTAGTGACATATATGTGCTAGTTAAATCTTTAGCTTTTAATATTTCTATTAGTATATATTGTATTCTGGTTTTATAACATTATTGCATTTTCTAATAAAAAAAATTATTGTTTGGCTTCTTATTAAAATTATTTTTTCTCTTTATTAACACATTATATTCTCATTTTTATATTTATTACAGAGAACATAAACGATGAAACAAGAGAATATATTCCATTAGAAAAGAGGGAAAATGGTAGAGGGAAAGAAGAAAACTTGAAATTTCCGTTGATGCCTGAAAATAGAATGGTTGTTTAATTTCATATGGGCATTCACAAAATTAGCGCTAGAAATGAGTTGATTCCATGATTCTGTAATGAGCATGAATTTCTACAATGATTAGGAGGACAACCTTAGGAGGATCTGTGTTTCATTGGGGATTTGAGAGGAATCAGAAGAAATCAAATTGCTGTTTGTTATGAAATAGTTATACCATGAAAGAAATTTGGGCAGAATGGTTTGGCTTGCCTGAAGAATCCAATCCTGAAAAGCAAGAAATGGAAACATCACCAAGGAGTTCAAGTAAGGATGAGTGAAAACCAAGCAGTAAATATTGTAGTAGGGTCACCGATCAATAAGGATTTGGGTCTAAAATAATTCGGACAAGGCTCAAGCCTATGCAAAATTAATTCATCTTCAAGGTGTTGTCGTTTTTTGGCTAAAGCAACTTCATTTTACTCTTCATAATTTTAATATACTACGTCTAAGGTTAAAACGATTTTGATGAGGGATTGTGCATAGTTTCTCGTTGTTATATAAGGTTGAGCGTAACCATTGTGTGCACTAAATTGACTAGAAGCCATCACTTTGATATGTTTATATCATTGTCTCATTCTTTACTTTCTAAAAGAATAGCCAAATTATTATTTGAAAAGGATAACTACTATCAACTTTTGCTAATTCAGATCTAAAAAGGTTGTCAAATGCTATCAAGTCTTATTCTAAAAGTGATATATTATTACTAATACTCTTTCAATTCTTGCAGAAACTTGTCAGGAGATCATAAATTGATATAAATGATCTGGAGATTTTGAGTAATGAAAGTCATAGGGAGCCTGTGGAGGGTTCAAAAGATTGCCTTAGCTAGCTCTAGTTTGAATTTTCTGAGATTTCCGCTATTTCTAGGAGAATTCCCTTAGTGGAGTAGGTATGCATAGTTGATTTTCTAATTTATTAAAATTATTTAAATAATTTATAAAATATATAATATTGGGTCCGGGTTTAGTGAATGAAAAGTTTTCC
>JACEIK010002774.1:111096-124667 GCA_018107945.1 Datura stramonium | reverse complement strand
AATTTTTCATTAATCAAAAGAAATTATACCCACCATAATAAAAGGATATCAAAGGATTATAAGTTGACAAATAATGAAATTTATTTTTCTAATTGTAGAAAGAAAAATAAAAAGACAAATAGCAATAGATTTTTTAAAAATTCAAAAACAGAACAACATCCGACAACAACTAAATCGATGAATATATATTATGTTTGATTTGACTTGATTTTAATAATTGAAAACTTGATTTGATCTTGATTATTATCAAAAATTGTCCCAAATCAAACTACGAACACTCATACTCATATAATAAGCATAAGTTATATTGTGGTTAAAAATTTAACATTGAATAAATATTAATTATAAAATGTTAAGTTAGCATAGTATTTTAAGTTAAATTTCTAATATACTTAATAATTGAGCTTAATGAAAGGATATTATTTCTTAAATT
Source organism: Datura stramonium (assembly GCA_018107945.1). Lineage (NCBI taxonomy): Eukaryota > Viridiplantae > Streptophyta > Magnoliopsida > Solanales > Solanaceae > Datura > Datura stramonium. The sequence goes on along the minus strand of JACEIK010002774.1, from coordinate 124,234 downwards.
GAGCTAACTGAGCCAGCTCAATCGAGCTCGAGCTTTGACCGAGCCGAGCTTGAACGAGCTTTTAACAAGCTGAACCGAGTCAAGCTTTTTTTCAAAATGAACCGAGTTGAGCCGAAATTAAATACATACGAGCTGATCTGAGTTTCGAGCCAGCTCGGCTCTTTGCCCAACCCTATTTGCATCTTGTTGTTCTGTCATTAATATGTTTAAGTAAATGATTGAAATTTACAACTTTCCATAAAGGAACTGAACACTAACAATACAACAAAAATTGAACTTCACATATTTCAATCTAGAAATCGAACTCTAATAATACACCAAACAAAACTTATATTTTGTTGAGATATGTAATAATAACTTATCTTTTTAACAAACCCACATCTAATCCTTATTTTCTTTTTCTTTTTACTCCATACTTGCAAATATTATGTTGTTTCAAACCATTATCAAAAGACAAGTAAATAACAGTGCAAATTGAGCAGTAAAAATCACCAAAAAACAAAACAAAAAGATTATTTAAGTTATCTTAATTATATCAAGAAAATCACCGAAGAACAAGAGAGAGAACTTACAACAAATGGAAGAACTCGAAAGAGACAGAGAAAGTTGATTTGCGGACGAAGGGTTTAGAGTTTAGTCTTAGATATAATTAGTGGGCTGAAATTTATTGGGGTTTGAATAAGAAAAACAGGAAAAATTACATGTGATAGAATATTATTAGACTAATATTATCATTTCTGTGAAACTTAACAAATATAAACTAATAATACATAGATTTACTAAAGATACCAAAATTAAATATACTTAGTATTGCCTGATTTTACTACTTTGTATTTATCTAGGTACATAAAAAATTTCTTTTTTTTTACATCTATAATAATTACACACAATTTTGAACTTTTTCTCTTCACTTTTTTTTCTTCCAACATTTTCTCAAACCACGCAATTTCTCCCCCCTAATATCTATTTTTCTTAAGTCCAAACTAAGCTAATTTGTTGATTTTTTTAAATTATATTATGTTATTATTTTTATCTTAGGAGTTCACTGTATATTTTTGAATTTTTTTGTATTTAATGACATATTTGTTCTTTATTTTTTTTGTACTTAATGACATATTTTTTCTTTATTTTTGTTGTATTTCAAATGTATGTATTTTGGTATTTTTTTATTCTCGAGTGTAAATTATATGTTGTATAAAGTGCATGATATATATACAAAATCTATATTTTTGTATGTAAAAATGATATGTTCTTCTATAGGAATTTTTGTGTATTACTGATGTATATTGTGTTTTATTTTGATTTTAAAATGATATGAATTTTTGTATTTATTGATTTATTTTCTATTTTTTTCTATATTTCTGATATATGTATTTTAATAGTTTTTATATTTCTGAGTGTAAATTATATAATATTTGCTCTGATCATAGTTTTTGTATTCTCGAGTACAACTTTTTGAATCTTTAAAGTCTTTTATTGTATTATCAAATAGAGAAATTTTGCAGGAGTAAGTTTAGGAGAACAAACATGGCAGGAAGAGTTGTGGTTATTTAGTGATTAATTCTAATTAGAATTTACTCTACAACTGGTCACACTTATCTGNGTAGTTTTGGTAAATAGAAAATCAATGATATTATAGGTAATTAATATAATAGTATTGTGTGCCCAAGTAATTTTTCCTATTTTATTTCTTAATCAATTTTTTATTTGGCCCACGGGCCGACCCAACCTACTTCACTCAAGCCCCACAAAGCCAGCAGGCTTATTTGGGTCGAGCTAAAATCCTCGTTCTTAAATGGGCTCAAGAAATCACAATCCAACCCTATTAAATAACGGACTGGGCTTGACCGGCCCACCGAGCCTAGCCCATTTTGACGGCTCTATATAAAACTGAGTAAATTTTCTTTACACTTATTTTTTTGTGTGTCTAATGTCACCCATGTTATTATAAAAAAAGAAATTATTTTTTCCTTAATTTCTAACAGAGCTTCAACCCATTAATTTTAAACTTTAACAAAAAAATTGAGGTAAATTTGGAATTTCTTTATAGATAAATTTGAGGACATGATCAAGGTGTCTCAAAAGAGTTGGTGAAGGCCGTTCATCAGCTGAGATCTCACCAGATTGTAGAGCATATAGAGAAGAGTAGAGTGAAGAAGAGGAAATGGTCAGGAACTTTCCAAAGTCCCTCTATCTAGTGTCTGAACCGAATTGCCTCTTTTAGGCCTAGTTTTTATGTTTTGTGGGCCGTTTGGTCACTCCTAATTGTAGTTGGACCCCATATTTCTTTTCATATAATTCGTGGCCTATTTTGGTCACTCTGATTTTTAAAAAAGGGACATAAAATCTATTCATTTCCTGCTGAAACTCTAGAGATGATTTACTAATGGCAAAGAATATTAACGGATAAAAAAAATTAACAAATGGAAAAAATGCTCAATATTAGGCAGCAGGGGATAATTCCCTTGCTATTACTTAATAAGTGAATGTTTTCGCGCTTTATGCAGTTAAAAATGATATTAGTATATCTATAATTTGATCAACAACCCAATGATAACTATAGATATATACATTTCTCTCTTGCCACACGTTAACAGAAAAACTCTCTATTGGCATACATTAGTGATGTAATCAATGTTCAACTGTTATCAGCATAGCGAGATGTTGACCAAAGAAGACAAAGAACAAGATACAGGTTCCTGCTTAGATGACTAGGGGAACATGTAGACCAAGCGATGTCGAGTATGAAATTGGTACTGCAACTATTGAAAAAAAGTAACATTATTCCATCAAACTCAAGGAACCTTCACCATATCCAAAAGAAAATGATATGAATGGGGGTTATGATCACTCCACCCAATGATAGGATTTTTACAGATAACACTAAGAAGATGACCCAGGTATGACTATTAAGGCGTATAGAAATCCAAAAGCTGATAAACCAATTGAACAGTTACATAGACCTACTACCTCACAAACGAAGCTGGAGCTCACACAACAACCAGGGCCACCTGCTCAAGAGAACAAATCTTGGGTGAACCTATTTATAGGGAATATTTTTGCTTCAAAAGATACTAATATGCAATTTATTGCTCTTGTGATAAAAGATGGTATGAAAATGGTGCAATTCGACATAGCTGAGGTTGTAAAGGATACTGAAATATGGAACAATATAATGATCCTATATGTAGTAGGAAACTCTTTAATAATAGGAGCTTTTACCAAGTTCCTAGGAAGCCAATGGGAATTTTAAGTTAAACCAACCATCTATAATCATAATGATGGTTACTTTATGATTAAATTTCATAGGTGCAAAGATGAGGATGACGTCTTGATGTTTGGACCTCGATCAATAGCAAGCTAATGATTGCTAGACCTCGGAGTGCAAACTTCAATTTCAGTAAGGAGATACTCAAAATGATTTCTCTATGGGTTATGTTCCCTAACTTACCCCTTAATTGTTGAAGTCCTAATTCTCTAGGCAGACTAGATAGTGTGCTAGGTACCCCTTTGTGTGCCGATGAATGTACCTCTTGAATGGATAGAATTTCATATGCGAGAGTCCTTATTGAAGTTGATATTACTGTACCCTTACTAGTGACTATGAAGGTGATGGACTCTTTTGAAAAGGTGTATGATAAGGAGATGAGGTATGAATGGTGGCCTCAATACTGTCTAGTATGTCAAATTAGCCATGTTTTTCAGGTTGATCCAACCAACCAAGAAAAGCCAAAACAGAAATAAAAAAGTCTAAATAAGTTTGGCACAACAAAGATTCCGCCAAACTAGTACAACCCTCTATTGTGGAATCAGGGGATGTGGAGGATGATCCTGTAAATGGTTGGCAGGTGAACGGAAAAACAACTATAAAATCCCTCACAATTGATGATCAGTGTAGTCAATGCATGGTAGACACAGCTAATGACTCACTCCTTTAAGAGGTACTATATTTCAATAAGTATTGCAAGTTTCCCTAGATAAGGTAGAGATAGGTCAATGCAACTCTAGTCATGGTGGTATGCCTCCTGACTCCTACATTATTCCCCAATGATAGTTTCTACATAGAATGTAAGGGGATTCAATAAGATTTTTAAGTATAAGAAGATGATAAAGGTAATAAAGAAGGATAAGATAGTAGTATAGCTATTATCGAGCGTAGAGTTACTAAACAAAATACTCCAAGGATCATTAAGAAAGTACTTCCTACTTGGAGTTGACATGATAACTATGATAATAATAAGATAGAAAGGATCTGGCTAGTCTGAGATCATAAAGTAGTGGATGTAAGAATAATCAACACAAACCTCATTCACTATGACATTAAAGGACTTGATAGCAATGGTGAAATTTAATTAACTGCAATGTATGACCTTCAAACTATTGATGATAGGAAGAACTATGACATGATCTAGAAAAGAATGTAACCTCCTATCCATAGACCATGGCTAATTATGGGAGACTTCAATGCAGTATTCCAAATTGATAATAGAATTGGTAGCAACTCTATACAAGATACAAAGGTGAAATACTTTGTGGATCTTTTAGTAGCAATTGACTTAATAGTGATGAGAACAATTGGTAGACATTATACTTGGACTAATTATCACATCCATAGCAGAATAGATAAAGCTCTTGTCAATCTTTCCTAGACATCTTTATGGTCAAAATTAGAAGTTGAATCTAAGAGACCCAGTTCTCTGACTGTTCCATGCTTTGTATTACATTTTCCATGGGAAAAGGGGAGGGGAGTACTAATGCCTTTCAGATTCTTGAACCACCAACTATACACAAAAGAGTTCCTGACAACAATTTCTAATGTGTGGAGCTGACCTATAGTGTAGATTGATGGTACAAACTTGACACAAGTTTAAACTCATGAAGGAGGCAATGAAGCACACAAATAAGAGGAATTTTCTTGAGTGGAGTAGAAAATTCACAATTCTAAGCAACAATTGTGTCAAGTCAAGGAGAACCTTAGACATTGCTTTACTGACCCAAACCTATATGCTATAGAGAAGGAACTTAAGCTCACCTTGGAGAAGTGGATCCTAATTGAGGAGAGTATCCTTAGACAAACTTCAAGGGTTTAATGGTTGAAATTAAGTGATACTTATTCAGCTTACTTCTATGCTTGTCTCAAAAACAAGCTTGCCCATGTCACGCCCCAAACCCGTGGAGGAGTGACCGTTATCTAGTGCCTCACATGACCGAGCGAACTCTGCAGCTAACCAATTACAACAAGTTAGAGCCGACGAGGCTCGACATCACAATAACACAACAAAAATCAAAGTAAATAATAATAAAACAAAAACACAACCCTCAAGCCAACTATAATATAAACAATGCCGACAAGGCAACGCCTGAATAACAAGTTCTATACATTACAGTCGACAAGGCGTACAACAGTTTTACAACCTAAAAGGATAGTCTACAAACCTCTATAAGTCAATAAGATAATAAATAATCGAGATAGGCCCCGACCTATCTATTATGTAAACAATACTCCAAAAGAAAACCAAATGGTAACTACGAATGACCTGGAGCTTACTAAAAAGAAGGAACTCTCCAGCTACGCAAGTCTCGATTTATCTGTAGGTCAACAACTACAGGCATGCATGCAGCGCCCCCAGGCTCGGGGCATCAATACTATAATGTACCGAGTATGTAAGATGACAACAAAAGGAAACACAGAAGGATGGTAGAAGTATAAGGGGAAGACAATAGATCAACCCAACTTAAAGACCAAAACTAATAACCTAGAACACAATACCTAGACTCAGTATAGGATTTCCAACAACCAACCTACGCACTCAGTTCATAATTAATCAGAGCAATCAATAATCAAAATAATACAATATGTTTATATATCAACAAACAACAATAATTAACACGAGCCTTTCCAAAACAACTCTCGCCTCATAAGCTATCTGCATTCACACGAGCATTATCCTACTGAGGGAACTCATCCCGACCCTAGAAAGGCCCAGGCATGGAGGAAAATATCTCGCACATGCAACAAGTCAACACTACTAGAGAAATCAATCATACCCCATAGGTTAGTCTATTCCCTAGGCTGACCCATAGCCAAAACAACTCTCGCGCATTAGGTGCTTGTTAAGCCTCAAGGTACCAAGTTAGTTCACACAAACACACACAATACACATACACACATACACACAACCAGAACATAAAAATGTACACAAATAGCCCCCAAACTATCCAACAATGTCGATGTTCATAACTCTACTCAAGCTCTACGAGTTCGTTAGACTCACCAGCATGCCACCAAGCACATAAGTCTAAACCCACACCGAGAGATAAGCACGACTCAATTGCCAACACAACTAGCAATTTGAAAACAGAGTATTAACATGAATCAATGGCTTCAATAATAGCCAACATACATAAATTTATCGATTACAATGGTTTTACTAAACATACGAAAAGATAAAGGGACAACCTTGACATACCTCAAATTCGACGACCATGAATTTTAGCTGAATCCTTACACTATAATCACCACATCACTACCACCAGCAGTACTTCAACCCAAACTAAACCACAACTAGATCAACAAGAAAATCAATATACAAAAATGTATATGAGAAGATCCCTATAAATACGATTATAGAAACTACGAAACAACAATCTAAAAATACTTACAGATTCACAACTAAGATTACTAGCTAGAGATCAATAGAATAAAAGGTTTAACAAGCCAACCAAAATTAGACAACCTCCAAACTACTCAAAAGTATGATAAGAATACAAAACACACAATGTACTCGAGGATCTAGGCTCAAAAACAGATTCAAATCATGAATTAGAGCTCAAGATCACCAAGAACTCAAGAAAGAACCTTAAGAAGGGGGTTTAATTCTTTATAATCAAGAAAGTGAATTGATGATCTAAAATCGAACAAGGCACACACACACATATACGCGCGGACAAATCACCCATACCTACCGCGATGCGACCAGCTACGCAGCCCGCATTGTGCCAAGAAAATTTCCTGGGCCTAATGTCGCACAAGTGCACGTGGTCGTCAAGTAATATAGGACTGAAAGCCATGATTATCATACCAACAGAGTCTCGTCAGTTCAATCGTTATAAGATTACAAATTTATTAAGATAATATAATAAGACAATTAAAATGAGAATTGGTTTGAGAAATTAAACTACTAAAACTTTAAATGAAAAATTAACAAAAATGGTTGCAAGGTGGATTTTACTTCGATGATCATGAAAATATAGGGAAATGGCTCTTGGTTGATTTCATGTTGAGTTTTCAAGATGTATTTCACTAAAAAGATTCTTCCTACGGTTGCTATTTACAAGTTACTATTACATTTCATGCCACTATCCTAGCATCAGAGAACTATTTCATGAACCCTAACGCCTATATCCCTATGATTGCAAGAGAAGCATGAAACGTCGGTTATTCCTACTTGTATTTAACTAAACGGGATTAAAGGGTATATCCCTATCCTCAACAACAACTTCTATTCTCTCACTAATGGATACAATGGTCTTTGAAATTCAGTTCTATGTTTACCTTTAACCCTTTTGATTTCTTTCCCAAATTCAATCGAAAGCCAACAGATTACTTACAAGGTGATCAGACTCATAAATAATAAATTAAAACAAGTAAATACAAATAACTGAAAAGAAGAATCAAATCTAGATTGAATCAGTCTATTCAACAACAACCATCCACCATGGTTAAAACTCTAGAATATGAGTTTAGCCACACATAGACAAGTGAAAAAATAAATACTTATTCATCATCATACAAAGTAAAGAGTAAAGAAGAGAAGAAACCTAATATAGACTTGGTCTTCCTTCCAAATGGCTTACAAGCATCCAAAGATAAACTATAGAATGTTAAACTCTACAAAACAAGTCAAATGATCTGTCAAAAAATGACTAAGGATGCTTAACACACGCCCTGGAGGATATATTTATAGTTGAGCCTTGAAACGACACTTCTGCCCTCCAACACTTTGCTTTAAAATTTGTAATTTTTGGCCTGGAACAAAGATGGCATGGCGCTCCCACCATCTCACCACAAACATAGTCAAATTTTCAGCAATTTTAGCTTTGGAATGAACTGGTGCAGCGCCTTCACCATCTTGCCAAAGACTAATCCAATCTTTCTACACTTTCAGCCTGTTTGGCGTGCCACTCTCACTATCTCACCAAAGTATTAGTCAAATTCTTGCACTTCTGGACCCTTTTGGTGTGAGGCCTCCTCCATCTCACTAGAAATTTGGTAATTTTATCTAAATCTAGGAAGCTCTAGAGCTCCACACCCACCATCTCGCCAAGGTATTAAAATGATCATCTTCTTAAGTCAAATATCTAGTATGGGGCGCCAACCATTGCGCAAAAATTGATGAAATTTTTTCAAGGAGCTAAAGACCTGGTGGGGGGCGCCCATCATAGCCCCCGAACCTTCTTCTCTGCTTTTCAATTCTTTAACCTTGGTTCATTTTGGGTCCTTTTTCTTTTCTTTCTTGCTTAAAACACCTCAAAATGTTTGTTAGCATACAAAACACACAAACATATGAATTCATGCATTTCATAAGGATTATGAATTCAAAACAAGGTAAAAGATGGGCAAAAACAGGGCAAATCTATGCCCAACATCACCACCCCACACTCAAACCATTATTCATCCTCGAACAATCCTTTACTCCACACATAAACTCATCTTTTACCATCACATTTGGTACTTTTAATAATTCATACTCAACCAACTAGCATAGAGAATAGATCAAGTGGTTCATTAACATACAACACTTCTCATCAAGCACATGTAAAGGCTTCACAATCAAGACTACACAACCTCTATAATTGACTCATCCTTCAAAACACGCCAACATGATTAAGGATGAAATATGCAACAAGTACTACACCGACTTAAACATCTTGTGTCCCTCACTTTTAGTAATGTTCCTCTCTCAATTTATCAATGCAAATACATGAAACATAGAAAGCAAGGCACCCTCATGCTCACAAATGATGTAATGCACATATATTACATACCATAAGTTTGCCCTTTATTTACATTTAGACTACTTGGTTGTTTCAAGAGATTATGATCACAAGGTGTTTTCTTCTTTGTAATGTCGATTAAGGAACGGGTAGGAATGATATTTCTTTTATAGTGACTACTGCCCTAAGAACATTTAAGACATCTTTCACTTTTTAAGTCCACCACCTTTTTCTTTGCTTGTTCACCCTTCACTAACTCACCCTTTTTCTTTCTTTCTTCTCATGCCCCTTTTCACTACTTGACTGATAGTCTTTGCTTATAGAATCAATAAGAATTTTTCAATTAAAGCTCTTATCTTTCATTTTCCTAGAAACAAGTAACAACACAATTCTGTGGGCACCTCTTTTTCCTATTTTTCTTCTCTTACCACAATTTTTTATTTTTCTCTTAATATTATACTTCGGTGGACCTTTACTTTTCAAGTCTCAAAGTGCCTAAGACTACTTTGGATCAACAAGTTTGAGGTCTAACAAAGAAAGGGATTAAACTACTTTTGTGGCTAAGAAAGAATAAGACCTTATGGCTTAAAAGGAGTTAACTAAGGAGAATGTACAGGAAGGTAAAACAAACATGGAAAAAACTTAGCTTTAAAAAAGAAATGCCTTGATCATATCCCAACTCCCTAACAATTTGTTATTCCACATACACTCAGGTAAGTTCTAGATGTTCTAATATATACACACAAGACAATTCAGCTCACCTCTCATGGCAATAAAGAGTTTAGTCGGCTTCCTACAGCTACACATCCACACAATCATATCGAATGACATTTTTCATTATTAAGCCCTAAGATTCATTTTTGAGTCAAATTAAAGATCTATGTTTGTCTTTCATTGATTCCTCACTTATGAATTCAAGATGACCTCTATATCAACTCTAGCATAGTAGCTAAGTAGAATGTCAACAAGCACACAAGTGAATAATCTATGACTCAATCCTAAAAAATAAAAATATGACTGAATTTTCTTAAGACGGTCACCATCCATCTATCATAGGGAAGGGTCACTACTCTACAACTATAATGACTCCTACAAAAATAAAAATTTACCAGGTTCAAAGGACTTTCCTTCGGGAAAAAATCAAGGCCATAAGAAAAATCGAAGGTTGGGTGAGATATACCATTTTCAAAAATTTCAAACAAAGCTTAATGGACATACTCACCCTTGACCAACAAAATTTGTGAGATATCCCCTCACCCCACACTTAAAATCATGCTTTGTGCTTAGAGCATCTAAAATAAAAGATTGGATAAGAGCGAGAAATTACTCCCTGAGACCCTCTAGGGCCTAACTAGCAGCATGTCTCTTTGATTCATGGGTTGAATGACCCCACACTTAAGCTCAAGATGTGCTTCTTAACTTTGATTTCGGGTACTCAAACTTTCCCTCTCTGCACACAAAATAAAAAAATAAAAGTGAAACTATAAAAAGTTAATAATAATAAAAACTACATTATTACAAATTGGTTTGCCTCCCAACAAGCGCCTGACCTAACGTCACGACACGACGCCATCAAATTTCACCACTTTTTCTTTCATTTTGAGCTTATGAATTTTGCCACTAGTTTCTTTTCCAATTTTTTATTATGCTCAAGGGGCAGTGGTGTAAACATGAAGGGACCAAGTAATAGATATTGCCTCTTGCCCTTCTTGGCCCTTAAGTGAGCGATGTCGTTGTGTGTCTTTAACATAATAAATTTTAGAATATAGGGGCATTTTTCCTCATCTACACATCTCTCCATAGGCTTGGAAGGCTCTATTTCTAGGTAGGCAACCAAACACAATGTCGAAAATCATTTAGAATGAGGACCAATATGCCCTAACTCTAGGATAGAATTATGTTTAATATCCTCACTTTTATCTGTCTCCTCAACATCAATATCATCCAACAAAATATCATCTAATGGTTGGGATTCTTCTTCTTGTTCCATGCATTGTCTAGTATCCACAACACTTTGTAGTTAGGTCTCATCCGCCTCAACTTTTTCATTCAAAAGAGCCTACAAGTCATGGATACTTGAGTCAACATGGTCTATCTCTTGTTTGAGCTCTATTCTCCCTTCTACTTGAGGTTCCTCTAGAGTATTGGCTAAGACGGTGACTTGCAAATTATTACAAGTTGTAGTCTCAGTCATCATCTCTGTGAGCTTGGCAATTATCTTTTTGAAGGCTCCTCCCTATTCAGTAAGTTGCTCCCTCATTACTCCCATATGCTCCAGGATCAATTTTTCCATATTTCTTATTTGAGCATGATGTTCCACCTCTTCATTATTCCTGTACGCATCATAAATAATAGGAGGATCGTAATAGGGGCTAAGGGAAGGAGAATACAAATTTGGGCAACTACTCTAATGTCCATCCAGACCACCACATACACTACAAGTGTTACAGTGTTTCCATAAGTGGGGACCTCCACAATTCAGACAAGAGTCACCAAAATATGAATACCCATCACTCGATCAATCTATATTACAAGATGTCATGTTAAGAAGAGTGACCAAATACTAAAAAAATAAAAATAAAAATCTATACTATATATACAAAATACCGGAATAAAATTCTAACTTACAAATGATTAAACGCTATTCAAGTCCCCGGCAACGGCGTTAAAAACTTGATGTCGCCCAAGCGCATGTAGTCGTCAAATAATATAGGATTGGAAGCACCGATTATCGTACCCATAGAGACTTGTCAGTTCAATCGTTATAAGGTTATAACTTTATTAAGATAATCTAACAAAACAATTAAAATGAGAATTGGTTTGAGAAATTAAACTACTAAAACTTTAAATGAAAAATTAACAAAAACGGTTGCAAGCTCAGTTTTACTTTGATGATGATGAAAATCTAGGGCAATTGCTCTTGGTTGGTTTCAAATTGAGTTTTCAAGACGTATTTCACTAGATTATTTTTTATATTGAAACGGTTTTTCTTTATCCATGGGCAATGAGTTTCGACGTATTGGGTGTATCTATATTTATAGAAGCTTCCATTTTTGTGCTTATCTTAATTACGATTCTTCAAATGGTTGCTAGTTGCAAGTTACTATCCCATTTCTTGCCACTATCCTAGCATCCAAGAACTATTTCATAAACCTTAACGCCTATATCGCTATGGTCGCAAGAAAAACATGAAATTGACGATTATACCTACTTGTATTCAACTAAACATGGTTGAAGGGTATATCCCTATCCTCAACAACTTCTATCCTCTCATCAATGGATTCAAGGGTCTCTGAATTCCCCTTCTGTATTTGCCTTTAACCCTTCTGACTCCCTTTCCTAAGTTCAATCGAAAGCCAACAGATTACTTATAAGGTGATCAGACTCATAAATAATAAATTAAAATAAGTAAACACAAACAACCGCAAAAAATAATCGAATCTAGATTAAATCAGTCTATTCAACAACAACCATCCACCATGGACAAAACCCTAGAATATGAGTTTAGCCACTCATAGACAAGTGAAAAAAATAAATACTTATTCATCATCATACAAAGTAAACAGTAAAGAAGAGAAGAAACCTAGTGTAGACTTGGTCTTCCTTCCAAACGGCTTACAAGCATCCAAAGATAACTGTGGACTATTAAACTCTACAAAAATAGTTGAATGATCTGTCAAAAAAATGACTAAAGATGCTTAACAAACGCCCTAGAGGATATATTTATAGTTTAGTCTTGAAATGATGTTTCTGCCCTCCAACATTTTGCTTTAAAATCCACAAATATTTGCCTGGAATAAACTGGTTGTCATGCCCCGCCTTGGGAGGCATGACTGGCACCTGGTGCCCTACTAGGACCTGGACTGCTGGACTACTGAGCCTAAGCACTTTTGGTGCTAGTCTGGCTCTAATTCTGGATTTACGAAAACAACGGGCCATATAACGGCTGTAAATACAGCCTCCAGCTGACTAGGCCTATAGCCACCTGTAGGAATATAACAGCTAACCAGAACAACTGAGCATAAGGGAACCTATGCGGGACGACAAGGCCACCATGCTGACTAGTTATCACTGAAAAGTATAATCAAGTGCTGAACTGATCTGTGACCGACAAGGTCACCAACTGACAACTGAACAAGGC